>JAVYIG010004449.1:0-161801 GCA_035222895.1 Strongylocentrotus droebachiensis
ACTTTGAAAAAACTGTAACATGTAAGGGTGGTGGTGATGCGGATATCCCCCCCCCCCCCAAAAAAAAAAAAAAAAAAAAAAAAAAATCTCATTACGCCCCTGGCACCTCTCGTTCACTATGCTCCCTCGTCCCTCGCATTTCGCCTCCCCCGGTCATGAAAAGAAATCTCCGCCCCTGCTAAAAACTGTCTTATCCCTTTTTATATTATAGTATCCCCTTTTCCTCTCATCATTAAACGTGCCCCCAATTTAAAGCGACTAAGCTCGTTCACATTTATAGATGGCATATGATTATGTTACTTAATTATCAATAGCCTGAGTCTTTTCTGTCTTTCGTTATGAGAATGTGCTTATATATCCCATGGACCTACTATGGATATCCCCATTAGAAAAGTGGGGCATGCAGTGGCGTAAAATATCGTGTTTCCAATCTTGTCAACGATAGAAGCTACCCCTTACCAACTATACAGTATATATACTGTCGGAAAGCTTAGACTCTGAAAAGTCCAAATATAACAACCACAAAGCCATATTCTACTTATAACAAAAGTGAAATGAGATATTTCCAAACAAAACAAGAACTTACAGATTTTCGAAACTCAAAAGTCCCCAACCACTGCTACTCAAAAGTGTACAGGTATATCACTTGTTAAATTTAAAGGTGGTGGTGGTGGTGGTTATTTTACCTGACAGCTAAGAAAGCAATAAATGCTTGTTAGTAAGCAACCAGAAGACCGACGGCTTAAGGTCCTCTCCGAGGGACCTGGTAATGAGGATTAATGCCTTACCAAAGGGCACTAGCGCATCGCCTTGGTTTCGAACCCGGGTCACCGGAAAACAAGACCACTGCTCTACCGACTGAGCTATCGCGCCTCCATAAATAGTATTTTTATTTAACTTCAATTTAATGATGGCTTTTTGAAATATTCTGCTGTTTTCACAGTGAGATAAAAGTGATTTGAAAACTCAGAAAAATTCTTGAAAAACTGTAATATTTTGGTTCACCATAATAGGTAAACCCCTCAAAAAACATCATCAAAATGATTTTCTCCTGGAAGATGAGATGAGGTTTAACCAGCATAGAATTCAGATTCTCCTTTGTTTTGTTGAGGATTGATAGAAGTTTCTTTTAAAGAAGTTGACTGCTTTCATATCCTTACTTCTGGAATGTTCAACAATTATTGTTTGACCTACGTCATTTCTGCAATAAATATTCTGAGCTAGCGTCGGGTCAAGATTGGAACGAGAGAGAGAGAGAGAGAGGGGAAGAGAGAGACAGACAGAGACAGACAGAGAGGGATAGACAGACAGACAGACAGACATACAGAGACAGAGAGAGAGACAGAGAGAGAGAGAGAGAGAGAGAGAGAGATACAGAGAGAGAGACAGAGAGAGAGAGAGAGAGAGAATAGGGGGGGGGGGGTGAGAGGGGGACAATTGCAAACCCTATATTGAGCTGAAGATTTTATCTGAGATATTAAACGTTGTAAAAGGCCTAAATTGAATTTATGATAAACAAAATTAATTCTTTGATTAATAAGTGAATTACGAATATTATACTAGCTCTGTCAGAGTGGCGGATCGTCTATCGAAGTGCACTATAATACTTACTTTTCTCTATTTTGTCCAGATCACCTTATATTGTACTATCATCTTATGTAATGTTTGTTTATTTTGACTATATCTTGTGATTTTGTATGTTATTGTATCTAAATGTTTTTTTTTATGATGAATGGAATAAATTATCTTATCTTATCTTATCTTTGGACCCCCCCCCCCAAAAAAAAAAAAAAAAAAAAATAAAGAGCACTTTCTGGAGAGAAAAAAGAGGCACTTACAAAGGGTAAACTCAAGTTGAAAAATAATACAATATTTAGACATTGGTGCCCCTAGTTTGTAAATAATCCATGACCATGAATGATCTCATCATTTTTTTTTGTACGTGGTCCAAGATACTGTGCAGTTGTCTGGGATTTTCTGAAAATTAGATTGCGAGGGAGTGAAGCAAGCAATCAAAAATTGTCAGGTCCTATTACGACTCTGATGAGATCATTATTATTTAGATGAAATCACCAATCATGATAATTATGGTTTTAAGCATAATCTCATACTGAAAGAATGAATAAGGTCTTTGATATGTTACTTAAAGTCTAAGTCCACTCCAAAAATAATTTGCCATCAATAGATTCAGAAAAACAAGAGAAACAGAGCAAAACAAATTTGAGTAAATCGGATAACTAATAAGAAAGGGATGATCTTTTTTTTCCAAGTATGAACAACTATGGAACATAGAAAATCATTACACAAATTGCCAATTTGGTTATCAGTTTGTGACGTGAGGCTCGCTATTTATTAATTGCTTTATATATTTTCATCCCAATATTTTCCCTTTTGCCAAGATTATGATTTGTATCATATTGCGTGCATGACATTTCACAAAATTCAATTCAAATCAATTCATTTTCATTTTCAATAAAAACAATACAAAGATAATTATATAGATTATTAAGCATTTGCAATATAAGAAAAGGAAAATAGGGAACTAAAAATAAGGCCAAATGGCCGTGCGGAGGCATTCCCCGAACCGTAGTTAAAGGTACTAGGCGTTACTACTGCAGCTAGAAGGGATTAGACCACACAGTGAGCCAGCGAGGTCACTGTGACAGGTGGCTATCTCATTAACTCAGCTCTCATTTAACATAAGAAAAAGAGGATCATGGGGGACCAACAGGCACCGATTTGGGAAGTTTTCTATATAGAGGGAGTAAGTAGCTACAAGTAGGACAGTGTGCCTTTAAGAGATTTACATATACAAACAAAAATTACATATACAAATACAATCTTTTAACAAGTTTGAAGAATTAATAATATTTTCTGAATATTATATAGGCCTATTCATGTTTTTATATAAATAGTTTATCAAAATTCACATTTTTCATGATTTAACTGAACAAATAATAACAACAAATTATTTCAATCTGGACAGCAGAAATCCAGATTTACACCGAAATTGTTTAGTTTTCAGGTTCTGGATTTCTCTTTTACTTTTCTTCAAGGCTATGTGAAAGATACCAGTAGCCATAATTAATTACAAATTTATCATTACCCTTTAAGTGAGGGTTCTGCCTAATATTAAAATATTTCATGAATTGCAAAGTTATCAAATTTATAAATTACACATAAATTGTTAATGTGTTACAATGGCAACGAATAATAAAACAGGCCTTCAATCATTTTGTTTTGGTAATTTTATTTTTATTTGTAAAGCAAGACATTCAGTATTTAAAATTATGAGTGCATCGACACAAAAAATATTATTACTATCAATATAACTATGATGCTGGTGTGAGGAAATAAGATTTTTAGGAGGAAAATTGGAAATTTATATTATCAATATAAAGAAAACAATTAGTGGATAGTGAGGCAATGACGTCACAGAGTCATGAGTGAGTTGCCAGTTATTATTTATTTGTCTTGTAATTTTCAAAGTTTTTCATTTCATTACAAATTCATAACTTTCTCATCAGTTATCCGCCTTTTTTGCTCAAACTTTTTTAAAAGTTTCGTCTGATTTTTCTGCTTCTATTGAAAGTAATATATATTTTTGGATTGGGCTTGCCCTTAAATGTTGCACTAGAATTAATGATGCAAGCGAGCGTAGCGAGTTTTGTTGAAATTTGAGGGGGGGGGGAATGTCGCAGTCGCTTAAGACATAGGGGCAGATGTTAAGGGGTCTATGAGAAATCTATTATCCCGCGGGGGAATGGAGAGTTGAAGAACAAAAATTATCATAGGCCTAGCACGTATAAATGCTGCACACTATAAAAAGGGACACGTACCAAATGGCATTTTTATAGAAAGGAAAATAGATAAAAAAATAACAAGGGAAACTAATCAACTTTGAAAAGAGCACTTACTAAAAGGAAACAGGTGAAATTTTCAGAAGGGAAAATGGCTTTTATCAGAGAGGAGTAGGGGCACGTGTTCAAGTAAAAGGGACACTTATCAGAGGAGAAAAGGGACAATTCTCTTACCTAAAAAGAGGCACTCATTAGAGATGAAAAGGGGTAGCCTACTTATAAGAAGTGAAAATTGGCACTTATTGCAAAAGGCAGGGGGCACTTCCAAAATTAAAAGGGTCGCCTATCATAATATTTAAATAGGGATAGGCCTACTAATTAGAGATAAAAGGGGCAATTATATGAGAAATTGAAAGAGGCACTTCTTAGATAGAAAAAATAGGCACATATCTGAAGTAAAAAGGGGCACGTTTGGAGTTCTTAAAAATTGCGTGTGTGTGTGGGGGGGCGGGGGATAGGAAGGGAGAGTCGTGGAAAGATTACGAGCAGAGGGTGCTGAGAGATAAATATAGCAGACGTGGATTTGGGCACACACTCTCTTAAAAAAAAAGAGTTAATTTTCAAAATCACGGACGTCACTCCTCTGGAGAGTGAAAATGTAGTGAAAAAAGAGTGAACATTCACTCTTTTCTTATAGAGAGCACTCTAAAATCAATTGATTTTCACTCCTATTAAAACAAGTGATCACGGACGTCACTCCCAAGAAAGTGAAAATAGAGTGAAAATTCACTCTTTTTTTTTAAGAGAGCAGAGAGAGAGAGAGAGAAACTGAAAACTAAAAAAAAAACGATATGTTAATAACAGAATATGAGCATAAGGACAGTGCAAAATCAGTTGATCTTAATTATGACTGAATAGGATACCAGTAAAACATTCTGCTATGCCATAGACAAAAGCAAATGAAGCTAGACACTTCATGATATTGTTTTATCCTCGGTTGTAATTCATGAAAGCAATATTTCATTAATGGCCAAAATGATTGATAAAGACATTGTTTACATGCATTTCAGTCCTGAAATCATACAATATTCATGAGAAATTCTCATATATATTTGTTTTCCTCACTAACCCGGCCCTTTCAGCCGAGTCCAATTATTGGATTTCGATTTATGTAGATGAATTATTTATGTCGTCTTTTGTTCTCGATCAGAAGAGGAAGGGGGCTGCTAATAGTTCGGATTATAAAGGCTTCTCAAAATGCTTAGTAAAGAAACATTCTGTTTTGTAGACAAGTCGTAAGTTAGGACCATCGACCTCGTGAAGGTTATGGTTGAAATTTGCATCTAAAACTTCTAATGCGAGTCCATTGAAATCTCAATGCAACTGCCATAAAAGATACCCCAGATAAGAATAGAAAGGAACCTTGATGCAGGGATCGAGTACCCTTGGAATTTCCCACAATTCAGCCTATGGATCATTGTGCGCATGCGGAGAAGACAACCTTTCGCACACACATCCGGACCAGTGTTGTCATTACTCACAACGCCGATAATGTTTTTTGACATATTTTGCGAAAACATGACTTTTCGAGAGGATTTTTGACAATCGCGAGGTCAAGTAATGCAGTGTTCTCTCTGACCTACGCATTGCACCTGGACAAAGTGTTTAACTCTGAGGTTTGAGTTGTAAATTGGTGGTAGAATCGAGCCCCTGCGGGTTCCCTTGATTTTTTTGCAAAATGGCAAACAACAGCGCTGGAAGCAGGCAGACTACACGGGTTGCTGTGCGGGGAAGAAAGCGGACGCATGCAACGCAGGTGTATAACTACAATGGTGTGCACAATTCATATGAGGATAAAGACAACGACTTTCTATGGTGAGAATTGAGGTAGTAGCTAGAGGAAAATAATTCTTTAGCTTTATAAATCCAGATATTGGTTATGAGTTATAATTACCACGTTACTGTATTTGGTCATTTGCTATTCAATGTGTAGAACTCTATGAATGAAGATTGTTTTGCATGTTGATAACTTGATGTTCACTGATCACACACATTTATTAGACTAGACTCTACTCTCTAGATCTAGGCCCTACTTAATTTTATTTTAGCTACGAGGAAGCAAGGTTGCAGAGACAATAAAACGCATGATAAATCCCTTTTGTTATTTTATTGAGGTATGTTTAAATGGATCCGGGCTAACTCGGACCAGGGGACAACTCGGCCCAGCTGCAAAAACGGTCATTTTATGTCATTTTACCCTAACTCTAACCCTAACCCTAAACCTAAACATGCAAAAACTGACCGTTTTTGTACCTGGGCCAAGTTGTCCCCTGGTCCGAGTTGTCCCCTGGTCCGAGTTAGCCCGACTCCGATTAAATAGACTTGCAAGTGTAGTCAGGCAAATCAGCATCAGCATCAGTATACGGAAGTGTGAGGTGATCCTGTTGAAACTTCCGGTCGATAAATTAATCTGAAATGACATGAGTGAGAAACAAGTAGATTGCACTGTCAAGATAAAATGGTGAATACTAAACGAAATGGACATGATAAATGTAGTGAATAAATAAAGCTTACGACAAAGTAGAAATGACGTCGAAAGTCCAATGAAGATGATGATGGGTGATAGAACGAATAAAGGGGCTCACACACACGCAATGTGAGCTGAGGCTTGATGGTGGAAACGCAACTTCGTTGACGTGGCTGAAGAGCCGTGAAGAATGCGATGTCGACGCAGATGCTCATGATGAATGATGATGCTCTCGGACAAGAAGAGAAGTGAAGAAATGTTACACTCGAGGATGAAGCAGTGAATTGCTTGATGTCAGAGGCAACTTTTTACTCGCACCATGTTAATGGCATTGCACCATGCACCTGGCTCTCGTAAGCACACACACACTCATCAGTCTGCAAGAATCTTCAACTGTGAAGGAGGTAGACTTAACCCAAAGCAGAAGAAGAAGGAAAAAATAATGAAATCAAAGTCGGTGCCGATGGGATTGCGAAGCAGTGAGTCGCTCAATGTCGGATGAGCCAAACTTTGAAGAAAATGTTCATCAGACTCAGAGCTACTTTTGAAAAAAGTTCATGAAAATCACAATTCCTCATTCATGTCACAACTTTCATCCTCAAAATCGCTGAGACATCAGTAGTAAAACTCTCACACACAAAAATATGACAAACAAGTTTCGATTTTAATGTTCATTTATTCAGTCATACATTACTCTTGAATAAAATATATCTATCATTTTTTTAAATACATTAAAATTTGAGTAGATATCATCTAAACATTCAAACACATGAAAATGCTTTGTTGACCCAACCCCATGGAATGGTCCATCTCGGCTCTGAACATTCATCAGTGTGCACTAGCGATAAGCTCCACATAGTTATGATTTTCGTACAAAAACAACGTTCAGACTTAAATGGAACCCTGATTCTTTATCAAGTTTTTGTTCAGTATTATGCTCAAACATACATTTCGTTATAATGCGATGTTTGGTTACTGGGTAGACGTTCAGACTAGGACAAAAGTAATTACTTATCGTATATAATCCTTATATAGCTACAATGTACATGTACACAATGATTTCAGGTAGTCTGGGCGTAGGGTTACTACATGTATGCACCTATATGTTCATGTATTCGTATCGTTCACGAGGCAATGAGTGCTTTCCATTATGAAAGTATAGACTTTTGCAATTCAATGCTGGTATGTGTGTGTTGCGCTGCAAGAAAATATGTCCAGGATACATACATGTAGGTAGGCTACAAATTGTTGCTAAATTAATGTGATCCATTAGTTTTTTCATAACCTTTTTGGATAAGCAGTGGGTAAGTTTTCTTTTGTTTCTTTATTTTCTTTATTTTTGAATTATTTACTTATTGTTAGTAATTTCATTTATTTATTTATGGTTAGTTATTTCATTTATATATTTATTGTTAGTTATTTCATTTATTCATTTTTTTTTGTCTCAGTAGTGTTGATAGAGGAACATCTGTTCGGTTAATCAGGATTTTGTATTCTCCCTGTTTTGACTACCATTATCTGGAATCAAAAAGTTATGGGCTGCAAATTTTAGAAGGGATGTAGCATACATAAACTGCTCAATTCAAAGCTGAGATATCACCTTGCATTTTACAGTTCTGTATTTGCTGGCGTAAAGGCTGCAGTATTTTCGGGAGAGAAAATATCAAAAAGTCTGGGTGCGGCCTATGCGCAACAAGAGTTAAAATTTGGCGATCAAAACACCACGTAATCGCATATATAAGACTACAATGACTATACCAGTTAACAGCATTTTCTAAAGTTTGAGACCATAATTTACCTCTTCCCCAGTGTGGACCCTCAAATTTCAAAGTCTTATTTTCAACAGCGAGTTATTGAAATAGAATTATATTTTGATTTATCATATCTCTCGGATAATCATCTATATAGAAATATGTTTCTAAAAGAAAAGCAAATAAATGTTAACTAGGTTAAAAAAAGACTACTTATTAATTTGAAATTGTGTTACAAAATTGCATATGACATTTAGAAAATGGTAACAACATACTTAACTATTTAAACGTTATAACTGCATTATTAGAACATGTATTATTTCACGATTGTTTGAAATTAGTTGTTTAGTTCATTAGAATCAGTAATATATATAGAGATTGCTAAAAGTATTGATTTCTTTATTCTTGTATGTATTCATAATTTGTAAACTGAATTGTATGAGTCTCCAGACTTTTTATTCAGTATGTTTTTATTTACAATAAACCAGAATTGAATAGAATGTCACTTTGAGTGAATCAAAATCATGGAGAATATTATACATTATAGCATGAAAATAAAAAGTGAAAAATTACCCAAATTAAGGCAAAACTTGGGGGACAAGGAAATCACGGCAAGCCATGCAAATAGACAAATTTGGTGTCAATCGAGAATAATATTTCAGAGATAAACTTACTTTCTTTTGCTAGCCTGTTCACTACACATGTGAAATGTGAAGGGCTGCAAAGGTCTCTTGAGTTTTCATGTTTTTTGTGAGACGAGGAGCTGACCAAAAAAGGCTGCAACAAAATGAACATCTACTATAAAACACAGCTGATCGCCTCATTAATGAGCTTGCTTTGGTCTGACCATGTTATTCTGTACTCTTCTCTGTCGTCTCTTGTCTCTTTCTTACCCTCTCTTTTTCTCTCTCTCTTTCTGTCTCTCTTTCTCTCTTTCTTTCTCTCTCTCTTCCTCTCTTTCTATTTCTCTCTCTTTTTCTCTCACTCTTTCTCTCTCACTCTTTCTCTGTGTTGTACAATGTAGGATCCACATTCTATAGATTGTGCAATCATGATTATTGCATAGAAAAACTGAAGAAGTGTGCTACAGGGAATAATTTTCCTCAAATTTTTTGATTAGCAATTACAGGCAATGGATAAATATTTCAAATGAAATTCTGTACATTTCTATGGAAGAAAACTGCTACACAAAAGATATTTTGTATAGCAGTCATGCAAAAATGCATAGCAAATTGCGATGCGATACCAGGAAAATTATTCCCTGTGCTATCACTCTTTTTCCCTTTCTCTGTTAATTGACTTTGTATCTGAATGTCACGAGAACCAAGGTATTATTAAGTCAGTTGAATTTGATTGTGTTAGGAATGGTGTACTGTCAAGGCCTGGGAAAGAGATTGGTTGACCCCATGAAAAGACACAGATCATGTCCCACAGACAGACATATTGTGTGAACAGTTCCCCATTCCCATAGGCACAGGGAAATCAGTCTACCGGTATATCAAGTCTATGGTGTGTACTGTGCAAAATACATGGAGGACATTCGTTGTATGGGAGAAAAAAATCTTCAAGAATATATTGTGAAAGGGCATATAAATATGATAGGAATATGGTGTTGAGGACTTTGCATTTATGAAGAAATTAGTTATGGGAAGGTCAACTTACATATTTAGCAGTAGCTTGATATATCATGGTCGCTGCTGTAGTTTAAAAGTCACATTATTTAGACATGCACTCATGAGTGAGCCCTTCCAAGATATGGTGTTCACTATAATATGTTCACCCAGGTGAATGGACCCTGAGGGAGGAACATGGTTGAACACTTCACCATTCCCACCAGCCAGAGCCTACATGTACTCCAGCAAAGACCTGTTGGCACCTCTTCCAACCACAGATTTTGCTCTGGAATGTAACCTTTTGAACTGTCAAAGTTCTGACTTTTTCTTATCCTAAGATGCTGCCCTGTGAGTGGTACTTTCCCTATTTACATAAAATTGGTTACAAAGAGGATGGAATTTGTAATCCTTTGAACCACCTGATGAGATGTAGGATTCCTGCTTTGAAAATTGAAAGTTACTTGTATTTGTCATTGCTTGACAGCTAATAAACAAAAAAGTATACTGCATGGCTACCTACAATGTACATGTACATACTAAGGCTGTGCACAACAGTGTAATGAGGTACCAGAGTACACTCCCGGGATTACAAGCGAATACTCGAATATTCGGATGCCATGTTTTTTTATAATTGTTTATAATTTTTTTTGAATTTTTTGATTTTTTGCCACCACCATACCACTGGTGCAGTATCCCAGTATCGCCGAAAACGCATGCAATTTTACTTCGAGTTGCAGTTGAAGGCGCCGATTTAATAATAATAATAACAGTAAACAATGCTGTTTTAAAAACCAAAGATGGCAGAATAATCCATTTTCCTCCGAGTCCAAATATAAATCCGGACATTTGGTCCCAGTTTCTGAGTGGCGAGTTTGACAGTGCTTGAGTTGGGAAACATTTTTACCGACGGTACCATGCCAGCGACCGCCGCTCTCCCTGGCACGGGTAAGCGTCGGACTGGACATTTTTTTTTTTTTTGCGGCCGAATATTCGGGTACGAGAAATCGTACCTGAGTAGTTGTCAACCGTACGGGTACTCGAGCATTCGACTACCCGTCGCAGCCTTACATGTAGTACATACACAATTAAGTTAATTCAAATATTTCTTATTCCATTGATTATTTATCATTGGATGAGATTTTCATACTCTGAAATCAATTTTGCATAATCAAGGGCGTGAAGAGACCAGATAAAAGATGCGATTAGCTTGTTAACCATAGAATAACTGGATTTTAAGTATATGATAATGATTGAACTTCCAATTAAGCAACTTTACATGGGCAGATCCCTTAAACTTGATTTACACATCAACAAAATCACACATTTACACTTAGATATTTAGGCAAATGATAAGAAGAGCTTTTCAGACTTTCCCATAGGGACAGTGGGAATATTATTTATTGAAAATCTGGAGCAAATCACCCATTCTTGACGCAATAAACGTGTACCACCCGAACCAGGCTGGGATTAGGATCCTAAACTTTCAGATGGATCTGTCAGAGACAATCCTACCTATCTTTTTATCTGCTATTTACAGCACGGTCTGGGTGATCAGAGGAAAAGGCCATTTAGTCTTGACGTCAGCACCACCTAAGTGCGCAAAGACTAGGCTGATTCTTATGATGACTATACATAGGCCGACGCATACTAAATCATGTCGTAGCCTGAGCAGTCTAGACAGGTCAAGATTACGTATTTCTCATGAAAAAGTGAAGAGAATACCAGTTCAGATCAATAACTTTCCTTTAAAGCATCAGATCACTTGAGACTTTTTAGTGAAAGACAGGATTGAGAATGACTGAAGAGAGAAAGGGGAAAGGGGGGTATTGTTAGGTGTGTAAAGATAGGGAAGAAGAGTAAGAATATGAGTTGTAAAAAAGAGAGTCAGATGCCCAGAAATAATTTAGAAGAATGAGGGTGAAGAGAATCCATCTAAATCAATTTTAACTGAATTGATATATTTTATTGTATATAAAGTATAGACATGCAGTAATACACATACTTCTTACGACGCCAACCACCATTAATGCACTGAAACTGCAAAGTTAGAGCTCAGAATGAGAATTAAAAAGTTATTTAATTCAACAAAAAAAACATATGTAGGGGGCTATTTGGCAATCTCGAGCTGATGAAAACATACCTAGCGAGAGTACCTGATTATATTCATTACGGCAACTTCCCACTACCATATTACCCAAGTGGACAAGATCAGGTCTTCCCACTTAGCATAGATTGGAAGAGGAACAAGACATTATAAGTGCATTCCCAGGGCCACCATAATTCAGACTGTGCCGTGCACAACCCCTAAACATGTACAGGTAGATCTACCGGTATGTAGATTGACTGGTATCTTAACATGTATGTAAATGTACCTATGTTTGGGTAAAAGTAATTGCTGATACTGATCAGGTTTCTCAGAGTACATGTAAATTAGATCTTATTATGATTTATTATTACCTTGTATTTTGGGAAAAATGTTCATTTATAATGCCTTCAGGTTCTGAAAGTGGTGCTGGGTCAATTGCTTTAGGCTACATTATGCATCACCTGCTTTAGGCTACATTATGCATCACCTGTGACAGTGGAAAAGAGATAGTTAGGGCCTGTCCCTTCTCAATTGGTTGAGTTGTCAAGAGAAGGCTTCTGCTAAATTACAATCCCCTGTCTGCTCTTGGTGATGAAGTCTCTTGTTGTTGTTGTTTCTTCTTTGTATTTTATTACCCTGCCGAGTGTCATCCACTAATTTTTTTTGACTGGTGAATCTGGATCATACACGTCATATAATACTTCAAGGGAAGACATAATTAATTCTCAACTGAGTTTGTCTCTTCTGTGTGCTATTTTGTTGTTATTTCAAAGCTTTGCTACCAGGAAATGACACATCTTTAAAGTATTATAATCAGGGGCAGTGCTACATTAGAGCCAGGAATAAACCACCATCAGATACATATGATCTCACAGAAATAGAAAAATTGTGCTGTCACTACATGCCATGTAATTTAGCTATCAAGAAGAGGCTTTAAATAGACTGTTTAAATTGCTTTGTTCAGTTTGTTATTGAGCTACATATAGTCATGAAAATCATAAAGTAGATATTATATATCTTTAGAATAACATCTTATACTTTTTTCTGCAATTTACATGTATTTGCAGATCATTAATTGTTGTCTAACCTGGGCCCTGTCTTATAAAATCCTCTAATCAATTGCAATTTAGCAGTCTCATATCTCTTATGTACCTGGTTGCGATTGACATCAATGAGACGGGGCCCTGGCATATACCTCATTAAACTGTGAATAACATTATACTGAATCCAAGGGGGAGGGTAAATATACAAAATTTGTTGCATTAGTAACACAAGGAGTACAATGTATTCGAGAATATACAAATATCTAGAAATACTAGATAAAATGTCTGTGATGTAACTTCTCTTTCTCTCTCTCTCTCTCTCTCTACATGGTAATACACTTCCACAGTGCAGGATGTGTTTAGCCACACATCCAATATAATTTTTAGAGAAAAAAAAAGTTTTTTGTCTTGTTGAAATTTAGTTGAAATCCATGTGAACCAAACTGGTCCCACCCACTGTGAGGTGAGGAGAGTGAACCCTGGGAAGACTCTTCTTGTGCCAAGCCAAGAGAACCATAGCCAGACTCCCGCCCAGGCTGAATAGGCTTATCTTTCTTTTGTAATAACGAGTGTACTCTTTTATTATCCCATTTTGCAATAATCACTCACATTATGTGGTTGGGTTGATTGGCCTAAAAACTTCTCATTCACAGCCCTTAAAATATCCCTGATGAGTACATAGGTAGAGCAACAATTCTGCATACTTAAAGGTAAAGACCAGTATTGGCAACGCCCCAATTTCAAAAAATGAAATGGAAGCTCTCATTACCAATCATGTGAAAGAATATGTTTTGACTAATACATGATGATAAAAAATTTGCCGGGAAACCGCCTACTAATTCATATATTTGGTAAATTTATTTCTCTCATGGTCTGGTGAGAGAGATAGGGTAGTCCCATATACATCTTTCTGTGTATAGTGCTTGTAACTTTACGAAGAATGGGCCAAATTTCTTATCATTTTGATGATTCCAGAACCTTGCAGATGCTAGATGCTAGATGATCGACCTTTTCTGATCGATTCCACAACGTTTCTTTCACAATGCAATCGCATGACCATAACTGATCTTTACCTTTAAGAAAAGCATGTCATCAAATCCTGAAATTGGCAACATTTTGAAAGGTTGAAGTTACTGTATTTCTACAAATAGGCAATTTTTGTAAATCCTTCAATATGGTTTTTGTGTCCAGGTATATATATATTACTTTTTAAACAGTAGTGATATTGATGCTGCATCCTATTTCAGAAGAAAGCCAGGTTGATGATATACGTTCCATGTAGTACATGTTTATAATTGATTTGTAATGTTTTGTTGGAAACATAAATGAATTGAAATTAAAACTGAAAAGTATAAACTGATCAAAATATAGTAAAGAAGCTATTGCAACATGAGAAACTAATAGATAATACCTGTACCTGCCAAGTGTAGTTTGTACTCTCTGAAGGAAAAGTGTTTGAATTATATTTCTGTGGGGTATAACAGTGAATTTTAACAATCAGTATATTTTGAAATTGTATCATATTTTTATCTCTTTCAGTCCCATCTGTTTTGAAGTAATCGAGGAGGCCCACATGACGCGGTGTGGACACAGTTTCTGGTAAGAAAGAGGTTATGAAGTTCTTAATTATTAAAGTTTACAGTGTAATGCTGCAGAGAACCAAACAGTTCAGAGTTGAATGTAAGTCATTGAATTGGTGATAAAATAATCTACAAAGAAATATTGGGGGGTATCTGCTGTGCATGATCATGAAACAGTGGATAGGATTTCTTAATTTTTTATCTTACAATCCCTTTCTATTCATCCACCTCCTCCTGACTCTCATTTATTATTGCAACCAAAACTTGAGGTTGGATTTTATTCATTTCTAAAAGGTATTTTGAATTATTGCAAGTGAGGGAATAAATTATCCATGCAGGACTCCAAACTGCTCTTTTTTAATGGGGTCCAGAGTAATTTTTAATCTCTGGTCTACATGTAAGTATGTAGAAAGCATGTAAGTATGTGTAGTTCTCTTAGACTATTAAAGAGTGCATATTATAGACTCCATATGCAAAGGCCCTTTATTTACATTTTTTTTTTTGGGGGGGGGGGGGGTATGGTACCAGAATTAGTGTGAAACGCTGATCTACACGTTTAATAAGATTATAGATCAAAATACATGTAGTTTTCATTCAACCATAGTTTGTTTGGTGTAATTTCTTTTCATCTTTCCCCCTTTTTTTAGCCAGAGGTGTATACTGCGAAGCTTAGAGTCCAGCAACAGATGTCCGAAGTGCAATTTTGTTATAGAGAAGACCGACCAAATATTTCCCAACTTTGCCTGTAAGTGTCACATGAATTCTTCAATCGTTTGTTACCTGTACTTGTAGCTGGTAGGATATGCCTTGTTGAAAAGATATTGGTTTGCACTGATATTGTGCAGACATTAATTAGCAAATACAATCTGTTTTAAGACCGTATATGCAAAAGAATGAATTCTATTCTTTGTGTATCAAATGTTGCTGTATTGATAAATATTGACTACCCTCTTGAGAAGGAAAAGCATGTCTTCCTTGTGACTACCGTATTTGCCAGCGATAAGGCCGCACCGCCGCATAGGCCTCACCCCTAACTTTGACATTTCAAAGAGGGAAAAAAAAAAAACGGACAAAACAAAATATCATAATTTTCTCGAAAACACTTATTTTTTTTTCCAGCATGACTTTAGCTAAAAAAGTGATCGCAGGCAGATTTGGTGTCCGATATACCCCTACCACAATGTACGGTGTAATGCGAAACTGCATGAAATGGAAAAACAAAATGACGACTTTGGATGGATGTTCGAGGCAGCTCCACATTAGTGTTGGTTTTGACTTTTAAAAAAAAATTTTTTTACTCTTTCGTCGTAAAGGCCGCACCCCGACTTTTTGATATTTTCTCTTCCAAAAATACTGCGGCCTTTACGCCGGCAAATACGTTACCCTGTTAAATATTCAAGGCTAAACCTCTACAGAGCAATGATAATGCACTACTCTATCCAGGTAACATGTTAAGAGCTTCATATGCTCATTAATACACATTTAAGTGGGACACGTAATGGCCTCAAAATTTTACCTCACAACTTGACATTCAATGCAATGCACTGAGGATTCCTTGCTCGCCCTCTTGGGTGGGAAGTCGCTGAAAGGAATTGTTAAGTTCATAATATATTCAAACTTCAGTTTGCTCAGTGAGACCCCTCATACCCCATTCTCACTCACTTCCTGGACCGGTCTAAAGCGGTCTAACGGTAAGTGTGATTGAACAACCGTGCCAGGAAGCGTACCTCTAGACCCGTTCACTTCCTAGACCGCTCCAAACTGCTTTAATGTGCAGTGCGAAAGCAAACCGTGCCAGGAAGTGTACTTCAACCGAAAGTGAATGTGAAGCACTTGAGATAAGAGCTTTAAGTTTGATGATAGCATGTATCACTGTAGGAAGACAATATGATTAGAGTTTGGAGTAACTAGGTCAAAGGTCACAGAGGTCAACTTATGAAATTCCAGGTATTATGATAATAATAATAATAACCTAGGCTTCTATAGCGCATTTCATCTTCTGAGAAAATAACAATGCGCTTTACAATATTAAAAGAACAAAATTGGCCTTGTTAGCGCTATATCTCAAGAACCATGAGAGATATGAGGCTCAAACTTGTTGATAACTTGTATTACCATAGGAAGATGATCTCTTTAGGTTTTGGATTAGTAGGTCAAAGGTCACAGATGTCAATTTCTGAATTATGAGCTTCAAACATGGTGACAGTATTACTATAGGAAATTGTTATAGGCTTTTTGTTTTTATTGTGATATGGCCGAAGAATTCTATCGATTTCCTAAACTGTATTTGTATTGTTTTTTGTAAATTTGTATTATATTTTGTTATCTCTCTTTCTATTTGTCTAGTGAATGAACTGATTCTGAAGTACAGACAGCGAGTAGAAGAGAAGCGGTTAAAACTTGGACCTCAGGTATGATGCTCCCAGTGGTAGATCTATAGAGATCCTAGAAAACCTATCAATTTGAATTAATGGTACAAAATAGTTACTGGACATTGGAGCTTCAAATAATACTTCTGCAAAGAGATACATTTAATTCTGTTTTAATGACAGGCTTTGTAAAAGTTACTTGTTGAGACTATTTGATGTACCCTTACGCTTTTACATAAAATAAGGTGCACACAGAACCCAGGTTCAGACTTGGTTCAGAGCACAGGTTAAAAAACAAAATTATTATCCTTTATTTTCTTCATACTCCTTAACCATGTACATTGTACGTATAACATACCAGTTCTTTTAGGTTGATTTCTGGCATTCCAGCTATGCGCAAGTTATCTTTTCATTGGTACGCTTGAAATGTGGTTATAAAAGGTTGTATGGAAAAGGCTTTTTCAGTATTTACTTTTTTCATACCGGTATAATGACTAATACCGTCGCTCTATGGTATGAAAATGATGTCGGCGGCATATGTTGAACAAATACAATACGTTATAACTATAACCAGTTTACCAAAAAAAGCTTAGTATAGATGCAGATCAATGGATATAAACTTCTTACTGCTGCCTGGAAACCCAACACCTAATGTACAAGAGTTTGTTCCGTTAAAGTTTGGTGACTATTAAAGGTTATACATATTCTGAGAAGGCCTCCTGGATATACATTTCTTACTGATTGCTTCTACGTACTGGATGTTTAAGGATGGTATTCTCGAAAGCGAACTGACGTTAGTCCATGGTTTAATCCACTGACTCAGTATGGTATGCCAAGTGTCTATATGAATATCTTTTTGAATAATTCCATCTGTCACTAAATTAAAATAAAATGTAATAACATAATTAATAACAACAATATGACTATAATATAATTATGTTATTATGGTAATTTAGGGACATATCAAATTATTCAAAACTCATATGGACACTTGGCATTCCATACCTAGTCAGTGGATTAAACCATGGACTAAAGTTAGTCCGCTTTCAAGAATACCACCCTAAGAGTTCATTTGGTTTTAGTTTCATTACATAAGGTTGTTTTATTTATAAGCTGATTGACATTGCTTGATTCCCCTGCAGCAGACAGGAGCCCCTGCACCCGACGTGCAAGAGTTTATTCAGGACCAAGAGAAATGGGATCTAGCAGAAGTCAACCTCATGCTAGAAATACTAGTCAGCAAGAAGAGAAAGCTGGAAATGGTATGGATAAACAAATATTCTCCTAAAACTTTTTAGCTGTAATCAGTAATCCGAACACATCAAATTTTCTTTTCCCGTAAACCTCTTTTTCTTAATTGTTAACACTGTAGACTTAAAACATTTCTTTTTGTAACATTATAGCTTGTTAGGTTTGTTACAAACCTTTTTGCCAGAATAAGAAATTGACATTTAAATGTTTACCAAAAATGATAAAGAATTTCGTAGTATTAGAAAAACAAATGTTTGTTTACAAAAAAGTGCTTTTACAATATAGGGAATCTGAATCTCATTACAAGAAGAGCTTGCTAATTATTTTTCTATACTACAGGTTTGTAATTACCAGCCAACACTTAAGCTGAATTATTCAAATGATTGCCATCTACTTGTTTTATTTGTTTAGGTTTTGACCAATGTATTAATGATTAAAAATGATAATTAAAAGTAGTGCTGTAGTCGACAAGCTTGTCAATAAAACTGTTTTTTGATGGAAAGATAATATGTTGACAAAGATTCAATGTTTTTGACGTAAATAACATAAAGTGACATGATATTCAAGTAGTAAAGAACAATCAGATTTGTCGGAAAAGTGGGGTTTGGGGTTCAGAAAAATTATTTTTAAAAAAATTAGAAAAATGAAGATAAAACCAAATTAAAAACAAATGTGATATTGATTGTAGCCACAATACCTGCATGTAGGTAATGATGGGTGTATGACTGTATGTTGACTTGAATGTTGACATGATATGTCGACAAAGTAATTTGTACTGGAAGACAGCACTTGAAAAACTGCCAGTAGTATTATTTTTTTCAATTTCCTTGTTTTGTTTTTGCCTCTGTCATAGGACAACCAGGTGGCCCAGATTCAGATTTTGAAAGATTTTCTTGATGAAGCCAAGAGGAAAAAGCTAGAGGTAAGGAAAGTACTCTTCTGCCTAAAGGTTTGGCATTTCGGTTCAGGCGCAGGAAAGTTGTCCATTGCCCGATCCGGAGCAGCCGCGGTTCATTTCTTTGTTTCAGTGTCCCTTGTAAAATTATGGGCAGCTAACTGGAACTCACGCGCGGATTTCAGGAAACCCCTGAACTGCGTGAAGCTCCCGCTGTTTGGTTTGGAGGTCGCTTGGTGTACAATGTTTGTGAAGGTGTGCATCTGCTAGTTCACTCGAAAATTCCTAACAGTGTACTGCTAGTGCAGGCGATAAGCACGTGCATATTGTTATGCCTCCGTTACGAAGTAGCCGGAGGCATTATGTTTTCGGGTTGTCCGTACGTCTGTACGTACGTCCCGTTCTCGTGATCGCGTTATCTCAAGAACCGACTGATGGATTCCTACCAAACTTTGGTCATGTATGTATCTTGCAGAGCCGATGAACTGATTAGATTTTGGGGTCACGAGATCAAAGGTCAAAGGTCACAGGGCTCATTATGTATGCAAAAACAGCTCGTGATCGCGTTATCTGAAGAACCGATTGATAGATTCCTGCCAAACTTTGGTCATGTATGTATCTTGCAGAGCCAATGAACTGATTAGATTTTGGGGTCACAAGGTCAAAGGTCAAAGGTCACAGGGCTCATTATGTATGCAAAAACAGCTTATGCTCCCGTTATCTGAAGAACCGATTGATGGATTCCTGCCAAACTTAGGTCATGTATGTTACTTTCAGAGCTGATGAACTGATTAGATTTAGGGGTCATGAGGTCAAGGTCAAAGCTCATTATGTATGTAAAAATAGCTTGTAATCGCATTATCATTAGAACAGATTGATGGATTCCTGCCAAACTTAGATCATGTATGTATCTTGCAGAGCCAATGAACGGAGTAGATTTTAGGGTCATGAGGTCAAAGATCAAAGGTTCATATGAGAAATTGCTTGTAATCACACTATTCTGAGAACCTGTTAATGCATTACAATTGAACTTGAATTTGAAAAATGTCTTCTGTTTTGTTTTGTAAAATTGCTCTATGACGGAGGCATCATTTTCGACTGCGCGCAGTCGAAGTTCCATCTAGTTTTCATAATGATTTGCAACATTAGCTTTTCAAGAAATAAATGAGAAGCATATTATGTGACTTTTCCCTCAGACACACAGACACATATGCACACGTACAAAATCCATTTCATGTATTTCCTTCCAGCCTACCGATCCTCTTTCGGCAGGGAGGAACTATTAAATAATACTAGTTTTATGAGTGATTTGGTTCTGACATTACCTGAGTCGGTCATAAAAAGAGGATAAAACATGCATCATGATGTCACAATGAGTATAAATTCATTTACTTACGTGTGTGTGGGAAGCTAGCGGGTCATCAGCTAACGGAACATAAGCACGGCCAGAAATGCTTCGCCGTAACGGTTCGGGCACCGAGCCATCACAATGCCAAAACCTTTAGCCAGTAGTGTACTTAGAATATCCAGATGTTGGTACATGATTATGTGTTTTCGTGTTTTTTTTTTTTTTTTTGGGGGGGGGGGGGGCGATAAATGTTCAAGGCCCATTTAAATTATTATGTTTGGGAAAGTTATGATGCACCATGTGCAGTACGCTAATGCTGAAATACATTCATAATAGTTCACCCTTCTTCTCTGTATTCATCAGAAAAAATTTGATTGATTTATCTAAAAACAAAAAGGTTGAATTCTGTGTAAGGAGCTGATTACCGGTATATTATTTTTTTGTAAAAGTGCAAGGCCCATTTGAAAAATTTGTTCAGGAAGTTATGATGCACTATGTGTAGTGGGTATAATAAAATTCAGTTATAATAGTTCTTTATTTCCCCCTGCTCATCGGAATGTTTTTGAAATTGACTTGTATATACAAATAGTCATTAATTTAAAGTACGGTAGACACATTTGAATAATTATAATTTAGAAAGTTATGATGCACCATGTGCAGTATGCTAATGCTGGAGTACAGTCCTAATAGCTGTCTCTTTTTCTCTGTTTGTTAGCAAATTAACGAGCTTTCAGCGCAAATGTCACTACTTGAAGATGATATCAAGAGGATAGAGGAGAGGATGAAGAAACAGAGGCATGCCTACAATGCCATGATGTCGGTGAGTTAATCAGCATTGTCTCTTTATTACCTTGATGCAAAGGAATGAGGGTTAAGGGTGGTTCCTATGTAACTGATAAGGCGCAAGAGGTTTATTCAGCTAACATCCAGAATGCGGCGAGAATACTATCTGCAAGCATTCTGGAAAGCATCAGGATTACCCCCATTCTCGCAGCGTTCTGTAAACAGGGCGTGATCAGGGTTTATTGTCTAGTAAGCAAAGGGGTATGCCGGAGTGCACCTGTAAACAGGGCGTGATCGGGGTTTATTGTCTAGTAAGCAAAGGGGTATTCCGGAGTGCACCAAGACTGCAATATTGAAATCAACTTGGGGGCTTGGGACTGGCACCTCCAACCCCCCTAAAAAAAGCCCTCTGGTTTACATTTTTGACTTCTCAAAAATGAAGGGTCAGGTTTTAAAAAAACATGGTAGGAATCATCCTTAGGCAAGGGAGATCTGATAAATATATTACTAAAAACTTGGTCATAGATATTTAGTAAAAACCTATAAAAAAGTTTTTGGATGGAAGTCCTAGATCTAGGAGTCACAGGATGGGTTATTTGTACACTGTATGTTTTATTATGTGGACTTGAAGATGTTACAAGTAATATGTTCAGGAGCTCTTATTAGCTACCCTCTATTAAGGGCCGGTACACTGTAGAAAGGAATCACTTCATGTTTGTACTTCCCTGTCCAGAAGGGCAAGAGCTACCTCTGTGAAAAAGTGGTGGGTTCAAAGAGTGATTGATATCTGGGAGAAGGAACAACCGAAAAACTTAAGAATTGCCACAAAGAAATTCATTTTATAGTCAATTCAGAGCTTTTTACAGCAACAACAAATGGACTGATCTGTCTATTAGTTCAACCTAGAGATTGTGTGAAAGCAACCCCAAGTAGATTGAATTATCCTTTTTATGGCTTCCTGAACTTCAAGGTCAACTTGACTCACACCCTTGCCAACAGTTAGTATCCAATGCCCCGGTTTCATTGTGGGTTGTGTTCATGCCAAGCGCATACAAAGATTTGTATCACTAGTGTAATGTTTTGTTTTTGCCAATCATAGCTAGTATATCCCACGTGTAGATAAGGTCATGCATCTTATTACTTCATTGACCGGTGTATTAGACATCATTATCCTCAAATATTTTCTGCTTTGTACACCTTAACTGGTCAAGTGTTCAAGGGTGGTCTTAAAGACAGGTTTGAACAATTTTGGAAGCAGACAGTTGAAACAGAACGTTTCTTACAGATTTGCACTACAATTATGTCAGGTATTATTATGCGGTTGTCTTGAAGGATGTTGTCTTTTTTATTTCATTTGTCTTTCATTTAGCATGATGTGCTTATAGCTCTGTATTTTCCTTTGTCAAAAAAAAAATACAGATGATGAATATTGAATAAAGAAATAGAAAAAGATATAAAAAGCCTTAACCAAAGACCAAGGTGACAAACTCCATTCCTCCACATTCATGTCAAACTGACAGATAATCCCTGTACAAGATATGCCCCCCCCCCCCCAAAAAAAAAACAACCATGACCTAGTGTTCTAGTTACCCAATTGCTGGACAATGACTAACTGTGTCAGAACAGCCACTGCGCTCTGTCTGCTGAGGCCAAATGTGTCTTGGCAAGTATGGAGAGAGGTAGAAGGGTATTCCCCCCTTCTTAGCCATGTGAGTTACACACTTACCCTATGGACCACTCACTGCTGAGGTGCACCAGCTGGTCGGCCTTCACCCTATGCCAATCCCATTGCAACTCACAAGGACTTACAGTTCTTGTCCCTTGGTGGGTAGTCTTGGAAGGCAGACCTTGAACCTTTGATAGTTTAGAGGTAACATGTGTGAGATGAGCTCAACAAACTGAAGCCAAGCAATGTGTACAAAAGAATTGAATGTGGCAAAGTCATTTGATTTACTTGACTCGTGCAGAGGTTGTAGATTATAAACCTTGCATGGGACATTTGTTCTTAGTCCAGGCAGTTTATCTAGTTGCCACTCTTGACCCAGGTGCAGTGAATAGGTATCTGGTAGGACTTGAAAAGCCTTTTATCTGTGCTGATGATTGCTAGTGAAGGTACAGTTCAGCAATAGATTCCCAAGCATTATAGAAACACATAAGACACATGTGATATGGACAATAAAAGAGCAGCGTCTTGTTTCTTTTGAAGTTCTCTTTATCGGCATTGCCTGAATGATCAGACTACACTTTCAAACTTTGTGCATACGTGTACATGTATCATTGCCACCAGAGGAAATGTCATCTCTCTCTGTGTGTCCTGCTTTGTCTTCCATTAATGGTGAATCAGTTCCCGTCGTCAAATGTCATTTCTGGTGTGTGCTAAGAATTCCTGGCAGAATCAGGCAATGTTTGCCTGTTCTGTTGTGACTCGCTCACCTGAATGATTGGCCCATCCTCCATCATGGTTAGCCAGCTCCACCCTTGATATCCAATAGCGCCCTAACTTCTAAAAGTTTCTCAATGACCAATCATAATTCCCATTGCTTCATAACAGATCTGGGATTGTAACTTTGTGATTACATGGAGGACTTGAGATGGATTAAGTTTTGAAATAGCAATTACATGTATTTTCTTAGACTAGAACCAATTCCTTGAGTTGGTGCCTTACAGTATGTCAAATCCTAATTGGAAATTGGACTTCACGTCCTCGTTCTCTAGTATCTTGGAAGGGCCTTAAAGTCCTAGTCCTCCTAGATGCTAATCTTAAAGCCCCACTGTACAACTTATAGCTACTTGCGCCCTCTATATTGCAAACATTGCCTAATCGGTGCCTGTTGGTCCTCCATGATCCACTTTCTCTTATGTTAATTGAGAGCTGACTTGTGACCTTGCAGGGAGGTCTTATCCCCCTGGCCAAACTAGTACAGATGGGCGTTAAAGCATATTATCTGTCAGGTAAAGTGATCATAATCAAAGTTCATTTGTTAATGGCCAGAAGGTCGTTAACTCTGTATTATAGTATTATAAGTTAACGCCCTCCCGGCTACAAACAGACAATTTATAAAAGAGGTAGAAATGAGAGACTTCCTATGTGATTACTATTCATATGTGATAACTAAACAATAACTATTCTATTACAGATTGCAAATCTATAATTAGCTCCTGTATAGTCGAATTTTATTGAGTTTTTACAATCTGTTTTTGTAATACCATCAGCCAGATGTATCTTTTTCAGGATTTCCTTTGTAAAATTAGCATAGTAGTGTAATTTTGTATTCATAATTTCTTCTATATCTGAAAAGGTTAGTAACATATTGACTCCATAGTTTTATTTTCTCCATTTGCAGGCCTTTCCAGTGAAAGCTGTAAACAGCAATGACATATTCCTACCATCAACAAGGTGAGACTCTAACCTTTTCAGCATTTTCTAATCCATCACGTGTATACATTTTGTTACGATCCAAAAATTAAAGATAAGAATCGCACAAAAGAATACATTTATGTTTTCTTTATTATACTATATGATAATAATAATCTTTTAAAGTCCACTCCAAATTTTATTAAGTTAAACCGAAAATGGAAATTCTTTTTGCCCAATTGATCGTGAGCCCGGCAGCCACTGAGCAGCGCCAGATCGACGTTGCTCTATCCCTTATTGTTGAACACCAAACAAGGTAGCAGCAACTCCCATCTTTTAACGTCTTTTGGTATGACGCGGCCAGGGTTCGAACCCACGACCTCCCGGTTGTGAGGCGGACGCTCTACTGACTGAGCCAACACACTGGTATGACAGCAGTTATACAAAAGAAACTGAATTATTCATCAACAGTACAGATGAAACTATGTAAGGATACTGCAAAATATATGTTCGATCCAAAATAATAACGTCCCAAGTCCAAACTTGTTCCAAAGTAACTTTTCTTGGAGGGTAAATGTTATATTGAAGATCGGATATCATCCAAATTATTACTTCCAAGTCTCAAACGAGTTTGCTGGCTTTATAGTTGATTTGAAGTTTCCGGTAGGGTTTACTAGACAAGATCCACAGACGCAGAAGGTAGAATCAATGTAGATTCAAGTTAGTAATATCCCAAGTGATCATGATAGAAGTACTGTTTATGAAGATGTCTAAGTGACGATGTTCATTCTGCTGATGTTCAAATGGCAATAATCCAAAGCTGATGTATTTCAAATACTGATATCATGTAGGTTAAACTAGAAGAGGAGCATTCTAACTGTACATGTAGCAGTCCAGTTTAACTTCCAATGATGATGGACGAGCTATTTTCAGATATTAAAAATGTTGACCTCGATCCAGTTTTAACAAGACTTCTCTCTCTTCTCTTCTCTTCTCTTACTCTTCTCTTCTCTTCTCTTCTCTTCTCTTCTCTCTTCTCTTCTCTTCTCTTGCTCCTTTCTCTTTCCTCTTTCTCTTCTCTTCTCTTCTCTTCTTTTCCCTTTCCCTTCCCCTTCCCTTCCTCCTTCTCTTCTCTTCTCTTCTCTTCTCTTCTTCTCTTCTCTTCTTTTCCCTTCCCTTCTCTTCCCTTCTCTTCTCTTCTCTTCCCTTCTCTTCTCTTCTCTTCTCTTCCCTTCTCTTCTCTTCTCTTCTCTTCTCTTCTCTTCTTTTCCCTTCCCTTCCCTTCCCTTCTCTTCCCTTCTCTTCTCTTCTCTTCTCTTCCTCTTCCCTTCCCTTCCCTTCCCTTCCCTTCCCTTCCCTTCCCTTCCCTTCCCTTCCCCTTCCCTTCCCTTCCCTTCTCTTCTTTTCTCTTCTTTTCTCTTGTCTTGTCTTGTCTTCTCTTCTCTTCTCTTCTCTCTCTTCTCTTCTCTTCTCTTCTCTTCTCTTTTCCCTCTCTTCTCTTCTCTTTCCTTTCTTTTCTTTTCTCTTCTCTTCTCTCTCCTTTTCTCTCCCTGTCTCTTTCTCGAAATCTCATTTCTGTGAAAATGTTACTCTCTATCACTCTTCGTTCTCCCTCACCCCCTCCTTTTTCTTCTCTCTCTCTTTCTCTCTCTCCCTCTCCCTCTTGTTCTCTCTTCTTCTCCCCCCCCCCCTCTCTCTCTGAATCTGTATTTTTCTATTTTATCTTAGAGATCATGTAATTAAAATCTGCATTGTTTGTATTATTTCCAGTCATTCAGAAACATCAACAAAAGTAGAAGGGTGTGAAACCAGATGGACCTCAGGAAGGCTTCAATGGAAGCAAAAATGTAAGTTTCTGCCCAAATAACCCAAGTCTGAACCCTGTATTTCTTACAAAATAGGTTCAGGCTTATTGTTATGCCACTGCTCACTGGACGATCCTCCTGTGATCCAATTTTTGAAGAAACAGAAATTATATTAGATCTAAAAAATCTTAGCAAACATTGAAAAGAATACTAACAACCAAAATGTTAGTGCATCTAAGCATTCTAGTCAGAATAAAAGCTGAATCAGCTTCCAATCGTTCTTCCTAATCTAACATCACTACGATTCAGAGCAAATTTAGCGTTCCATCTTCCAAGGAAGCTTGAAATCTATTGAAATTTTAAATCTTCATTTTATTCATCATTCAAATGTTATTCCAAATTATTCAAAAACTATTCCAAAACCTGATTGTTTATTGATCGTATAGTTTGCGGTGGGCTTAACTTTGCAAGTATCAAATGCATCATCATTTTGTGCTGATCTTAATGCTATGTTAACAATTTTCTTTCCTTATTACTCTCAATATTTCCCCTTTATTCTGTCCTTTTAGGGCGGAAGGCAGCAGTGGTTAGACTCAACGTTAGCCTCCAGAAGAAAAAAAGCTCTACAATCACTTTGATGATTTGCAGTCTTGTTACTTTTCTATCAGGCAGTCAGAGCTGACACCATGTAAGTCTAATCAACTCGCATAGGCCCGAGCAATTTGAAGAAAGTAATGAAATAGTTTATATATGCCATGTTATATAGTGATGACTGTCGATTGTCAGAAGTCAAAGGTTACAGGAATGTAAATAATTTTTTTGCCGTGACATCTTGAAACCATTTAAGGATTTATTTTTTAAAATCTAGAATTAGCTCAAGTATGTGTAAGTGTGTAAAGATAAACTGATCAGATTTTGACCGCAAGAGGTCACAATTCAAGAAATATAAAGAAATTAAAAACAGAAAACATCTTATTTCTACAATAACATCAGAAATAATATTGACCGAACTTGGCTTAAGTTTGAGGATGATGAGAATTACTGAAAATGAGTTGGTGTGTATGAGATAAAAGGTCACAAGATCACTGACTAATTGAACATAGATGCAGCCACATTCATGTAGTTATATTACTTATATTTTTGTTTTGTGTGTTATTTTTCATTCCTTAATATTTCATGCTCCAACGTTCAATATAAAAAAGTATATGAACCAACAAATTTAAGAATTTCAAGAGTCTTGTTATATTTGAACCTCGGCCTGCAGCCTCAGTAAAATATAATGGCAAAAGGAAACTTCTAAATTTGGAGGTGAAAGTTTGTTATATTGAGCAATGAGATGCATGCACTATTTGTTATATAAACTTAAGGATATTTGCGATCTCATGCCTGGCTTTTTTAGAGTCAGGCCCCCTCAGTATCAAATGCGGGCAGCTAAGACAATGCAAACAATATTGCACACTTGTGTAGATACAAAAGATTGTTTAGTGTCACATGTTAGCCAATCATATACTCACTACTCACTACCCTATTTTATATGTGTACTTATTTTTTTCAGGTGAATTAAGATCATCAGAGATGTTAGATTCGTTTTCAGAGAACCTTTCCAAGTTTACCAAGTTCAGTTCAATGAGACCGCTAGCCACCCTTAGCTATGCGGACCCATACAATGGCCAGTCAAGTATAGTCTCAAGGTAGGTGCTCAAAGTATTGCGAGGCAAGCTTAAGAGATGGACAGTTTTAATCTTTAAGGAACCTTTCATACATGAATATATACTCATTACTGCATGAAGATGAAAAAATGTCTCTTAAAGCCCCACTGTACTACTTAGCTACTTACGCCCTCTATATAGCAAACAATGCCTAAGCGGTGCCTGTTGGTCCCCCATGATCCTCTTTTTCTTATGTTAATTGAGAGCTGAGTTGATGAGATAGCCACCTGTCAATGCAGGGAGGTCTAATCCCTCCTGGCCAAACTAGTGCAGATAGGCTTTAAAGCTATCATAATATTAATTTTTTTCTTTGTAACTCTAAATTAATTTTTGATGGAATTAGTTCCTTTTTTCTCTCATGCATTCAATTGGACGATAATATCCACGAGGCCATTAGCAACCCTCCACTACACTGACTCTTACATTGGCCATCATTGCTGTTTCTCGATAGGTGCTTATAAATGAACTTGGTATCAATTCATTGTTGTGTATTGAAGGATATGATAAGCTGAAAGGAATCCCTCACTTCGCAAACCATGAGCCTTGTTTGTACATGATATGGTAATCCTTCTCAAAAGAATTACAGCAGTAAAATCAAACTGTTTACAAATAGATCATGGCAAGCAGGGTAGAAAACAAAAAAGGTTTGTCCAGCAAAGGCCCTTAAGCATACATTCTTATCAGTGTGTTACAGTATAAGATACGGACATTCATAGTATAGCAAACTTGCATCATTTATTTTGCTTCTGCAGTTTTGTTCAGTGGTATACCAATGATTTTTGTTGGTTTACCTTGTTATGTGTGAAAAAGGCTTCCCACAACCAATCCAGTATTGGTTCACGATATTATATGGGAAAGGAATTTTAGTCTACTTTTCATGATCAATTTTCATTTATTGGAGAATTTGGAAAACTAGATGTACTCTTTATTTTATGCTTCCCCGTCAAGTGCTGTGTGAGAAGCCTTATATTTTCATGTACACAATAATGTTGACATTGAATGAGAAAAAAATAATAATAATGCATACAATTAGCCCAACCCTCCTATATGAGTATGGTATACTGTATTCTCCAAGGGTTTAGGTAATAACTGAGGATGAAGTGCCTTTTCATAATCTCTGACTAACTGACTTGGTCTCAAATCTCTTTATCCCATTTCCAAGAATAATGTTTATCCATCCAGCTGGCTCAGCCTCCATTCACATCCTTCTTTTGTTCTTCTTTGATTTGAATTACAGTATAGAGTTTGACAAGGATAATGACTTCTTTGCAATAGCTGGTGTGACTAAGAAGATCAAGGTGTTTGAATACGGGACAGTCATCATGGATGCTGTAGATATACATTACCCAGTCCATGAGATGGCCTGTAATTCAAAGATTAGGTGAGTCCGTCCGTCCATTTGATAGGATCTACAGCAGCACAACACTAATTTGGATAGCATTCTAAAAATGTGTCTAAACTTCATCAAAAACAATAAAAACATTTCACTCGGCTAGAAGAATGAAAACAAAGTCAGAGGTTGAACTTACCCTGTTGTCTTGATAATGGTTTTTAATTATTATTATTATCATTGTTGGCGTTGTTGTTTGTGTTGTATTTGGTATTATAATTATTATCATCAATATCACATCATCATTATTCTATATTGCATTTATACATGTATGTGTTACCTACAATTATCCATGGTCACTTCAGATTTTGCTTATGTGTCTTTTCACCTACAGCTGTGTAGCGTGGAGTGCTTATCACAAAGGGGTGCTAGCAAGCAGCGACTATGAAGGAACAGTAACACTATGGGATGCCTTTGCAGGAGTCAAAACACAGTCATTTCAGGTAAGATCATCCCTCATGACTCATGTCATAGTGATCCTCCAGGGGCAATTTCTATCACCAGTCCAATTCCTAACTCTATTCCTAACCCTTGCCCCATATTCTATACCTCACTTAAAACCTCATCACAACCATAACATAAACCTATGTCTATGTATAAACTAATGTCCTTTGGCAAGACATTAATCTACATTTGCAACTCTCCACCCAGGTGTAGGAAATAAGTATGTGCAATATAAATGAAGCTATTATTATTATATTATTCAACTTGATTGAAATCAATTAACACAAGTTGTAACAAATTTATAATATTCATGATCATATCATATACGATGAAGAGGATTAAAAAAAGGTAATCTCTCTATTTCAACTTTTTGAGGAAAAAAATTATACAATTTTGGTTACTCAAATTTGACAAGATATCGTCGCCTGGCTGGCAGAAGGGCGTTAGCTCGAATTTCAGGTCAAAAATGAAAGTTTAACCAGAAGGGCATTAGCACTAAGTCTCTTCAAACTTTGATAAAACTGACTTATTTCTGAGAAAAAAATTGTGGCTGTGTTCTACTATAACATTTCTATTAGTTTTTGTCTCGCCTGCGTAGCAAAAAAGCGAGACATAGGCGCCGCTTTTCCGGTGACGGCGGCGTCAACATCAAAAACTTAACCTAAGGTTAAGTTTTTGAATTTTTGATATAATTTTGAAATTATAAGTTCTTAGTCAATGAAACTTGGACTATAGGGTTATCAAGTATCCCCAATCATGTGAGTAGAATTTCAGGTCACAAAGTCAAGGTCAAAGGTCATTTTAGGTCAACAAACTTAGCCTTTGTTGTGGCATCAACATCAAGATTTTGAATTTTTAGCATGTTTTCAAAATTGTTTGTCTAAATTCTATGAAACTTGTACCCAAGGGTTATCAAGTATCACAAATCATATGACACAAATTCCAGGTCACAAGGTTAAAGGTCATTTTAGGTCAGTAGACTTGGATTATGTTTTCACAACTTAATATGAGAATTAATAAATCTTTTTATTTTATTAATTTGTTCATATTTCATTCCAGTTATCGATCGTGGTACAATTAATAGTAAATAATTCTTCTGATGATTCTTAGTCAATATTCACTTCAAAATGCTGATTATATTCAGATGATTTCATTTTGGGGGGCCTGCTAATGGGCCACCCTGCCTATAAATAATGTTCAACCTCAATTTTTCATCATATCGAATTGCGTAATGCAGGCGAGACCACCGAGAGCGTTTCCCTTGTTTATGTTTTAAACCAATTTTCAGGACGGAAGCAGTTTAAATATAAAACAAATCTTTAAATGTGAATAATTGGAAAAGTAGTTTTTGAGTCGCTCGCTCGCTAACGCCCTTCTGCCAGCCGTATGATGTAGAGAGTTGGATACACCTTCTATGTTCTTCTTGAATTGTTTGTCTTGGTTGCCCAGTGATACTCAACAAAACAATCATGACAACATTTCTTTGTAATTTGTGTCTTCCCCCAACAGGAGCATGAGAAGCGGTGCTGGAGTATAGACTTTAATCGGATGGATCCTAAATTACTTGCCTCAGGGTCTGATGATGCTAAAGGTTAGAAGGAATTCACAGTGTTAACCTGTTGGCTACTGAATGATCTTATTCCCATAGGCTTAAGACAGGGACCACCAGGTTCCAGTAAGCAATTGGTTAAGGATCTTTCAGATATGATGCGGTAAACCATAGCAAAAAAGCTGCCACGTAGTTATTTAGCTTGTTAAAAATTGGCAACTGTAGGCAATGAAGGACTTGTGCGCGTGCGTATCCACTGAGTTTATGAATTATGAAGCATATTGCACTATACGTCATTAAAAAAACGCTGCGGTTTTGCCATGTCATATCTGGACGATGCTTTAGGGGTAAAAAGAATGATGGTTCGGTGGTAATACAATTGATGAGAGGATTTAGGGATCAATTTTGTCACTTGAATGGTCTCTACATGTAAATTACCTTTCTCAGGGAAAAACAATACACAAGTTAATTGAACTACTGAAATCTACTATAAAATAGACACAAAATCTGTATTTCAACGATTTCAAACGAATTGGCTTTAATACAATGGATTTCATGCAGACGATGTAAATAGTAATAAGGGGCATAAGGCACCATAGTCATCACAATTGTTTTTCCCTATTCTGTAAGTAAATTGCAAAAATCTTAGAATTTAGGAGAAGTTAAAAAGAAAAGTAGTAAAAAGAGTTTAAAGAAAATGGTAAATGTGTACTGTGTCATAAACACCATATATTTCATGCACCTACAATTTTTGATTGAGGTTAAGTCCTGGTAAATTTACATTCACTCATTCATTCATACAATAAGTATGTCTCTATAGAAGGAGACATGGACAAGTTCATTTGAAATAAGATTAATGTCATTATATCTGCTGTTAAAGGTATATACCAGTTTTGGAAATGCCCCCCTCTTAAAAATGAAATGGAAGCTCTTATTACCAATCATGTTAAAGAATATGTTTTGACTAATACGTGATTCCAGAACCTTGCAGTACACACCAATACTTATATGCTAGATGATCAACCTTTTCTGATCGTTTCCACAACGTTTCTTTCACAATGCAATCGCATGACCAGAACTGGTCTATACCTTTAACCAATTGTTTGTTCTTCCTTGACAGTCAAACTATGGTCCACAAATCAAGAGCAATCGATCACTAGTCTAGAAGCCAAGGCTAATGTGTGCTGTGTCAAGTTCAACCCCACCAAGATGTATGGTCTAGCATTTGGGTCAGCAGGTCAGTCCAACATTCAACTGTCTTTAATGGCTAATGGCCGCATTATGTGTAAAAAAAAGCTGGTCCCATGGACTAAGTTTACCATAAACAACATTCTGAATTCAAATGCAAGCTTGATGGCCAGAGGAAACTGATTAAGGATAGGCCTACCGTAAATAACGTTGTATAAACCGCCCTCGTGTATTAACCGCACCCCTCTTTTTCGCCCTTGCCGAGATTTTTGTTTTGTGTGTGTAAGATCATTACGGTACTGTAAATTAAAAAACAGTAGGGACCTAGGATAGAACCTTGTGGTACACCATGTAATAGAAGAAAAATTGGAGGAATTATTATTATAAACTACATATTGAGATCTATCAGAAAGATTACTTTCAAACCAAAATGACAGACAAATTCGAGTGTTGTTCTAGTTTCCGAGTGGTGAGTCAACACACCGATTACCGAGCTGGGAGACATTGCCAGGCATAGCGCCAGGTGGAGGGGCATAAATTGAAACTTTAAAAAAAAAAAAACCGCACCCCCGACTTTGAATTTTTTTCGGCGGCAAAAAGGTGCGGTTTATACACCGTTATATACGGTACCTCTTAAAAATATGAAGAAAAAAAAAAGTGCAGTATTCCAGGGTATTAATCCTCATTACCAGGTCCCTCGGAGAGGACCCAAAGCCGTCGGCCGTCTGGTTGCTTACTAACAAGCATTTATGGTTTCTTAGCAGTCGGGTAAAATAACCACCATTACAATTCTGATATCATCTTGCGGGAAAAGCATCCAGACTGAAGACTGCCATATGAAGGTGGCATAAAATGATCGGCTACTGTAGAATTAATTGTAGGGCATAATGTAATGAGTGTTGCCCCCATTAGACATGATTTTACATACAAATGTACACCCCCTCCAAAATAAAAAATGATAATACTACTACTAATAATGATAATAATAATTTTTTTTATTTTTTAAACATGATAGGCGTGCTTCATCTTTTCAAGAATTTCAGTTTGTAGACTAATTTGCATATTATTACTTTTGGTGATGTTTTCATTTCTTTCTTTCAGTAGGTACTCGTTCATTGTACTGGGGAATAAAGTTTACTTGTAGTTTTCTCTCTCTCTAAAAATAAAAGTGGCTTTGATTATCACCTTTGACCTCTATACAGATCACTGTGTGCACTACTATGACCTAAGACATCCCAAGCAACCTCTAAACGTCTTCAAGGGTCATCGGAAAGCTGTCTCGTACACAAAATTTGTTAACTCAGAAGAAATTGTATCAGCGTGAGTATTTTTTTTGTTTCTTTTCTTTTTTAATTTCTATTTTCAATTCTGAATTTATTTTTTGATTTATCTTTTGTTTTTAGTTTAAAGATGAAGTTGAGTTCTGGTCATGCGATTGCATTGTGAAAGAACGATGTGGAACCGACCAGAAAAGGTTGATCATCTAGCATATAAGAATTTGTGTGTATTGCAAGGTTCTGGAATCATCAAAATGATAAGAAATTTGGCCAAGTCTTGGTAATGTTACAAACACTTGCACAGAAAGATGTATACGGGACTACACGAACACGTGGCGTAAAAAGCCGGCCCCCCGATTTTTACGATGTTACTTTTTGTTATGTTATTTTTTTTTTTCTTCCATAAGATAATTGCCCAAAATCCTTTTGTTGTGCATGTGAAAAGGGACCAGGGAAATGCTGACTGATAAATGCTATCGTAATTGTAGTTGTAGACAGATGCTTATGTAGTAGAGGTGGGGTTGTGGTCTAGTGGATAATTCACCTGACTGCAGATCACAAAGTACAGGGTTCAAAACCTAGCCCGACACTAACGTCCTTTGGCAGACTTATCCTCTTTGTTTTCTGAGCTGTGCTCACTTGTGCCCCATTTCCAAGTTTTTAAGGAGCTTGTCATTACTTGACAAAGGCTTATTACTGTAATTTTTTAATCTCCTACGGTTGTTGCATTATTTCTTTTTCACACATTTACTTTTCGCCAACCTCCACAGGAAGATTTGTATTCTTATAATTGAGTTACATGGTTTCTGTGTGCCTCTGTGATGTAAAGTCATTATTCTACAATTGTATATATCCATACTGCTACTTTAGTGGTGATTTCATTACTTACGGTAAGGCCTAAAAAAGAAAAAGATGTGGTATAGCCCTTTAGGTGCCATGGGTTGGTCAGTCAGAAAGCTTTTGTTTAAAGGTAGGCGTTACTACTGCAGCTAGAAGGGATTAGACCACACAGCGAGCCAGCAAGGTCACTGTGACAGGTGGCTATCTCATTAACTCAGCTCTCATTTAACATAAGAAAAAGAGGATCATGGGGGACCAACAGGCACCGATTTTGGAAGTTTTCTATATAGAGGGAGCAAGTAGGACAGTGTGCCTTTAATAATTAAAAAAATAAAAACATTCCCCCTCTTTGGGCTGATATTTCTCAGTTTTTAATGCTTTAATACATATTTTTGTATTCATTAAACATTTGTTTCTCTAAAAAAAACGGTTAAAAAAAAAACCTCTAAAAAAAGCCAACCGTGGATTTCAAGAATTTGGGGTCGGTTGCAAAGGGCAATACACCATCTTTTTTTTAAACGCCTAAACGGCCCTAAAGTGACTGTGTAGCATTTATGTCAAGGTTTACATGAATATCTGAAGACACCATAACTACTTACATTCTTTTTCAACACCCAGGTCCACAGACAGTCAACTCAAACTATGGAATGTTGACAAGCCTCACTGTTTACGAACGTTTCGAGGTCACATCAACGAGAAGAACTTTGTGGGCTTAACATCCAATGATGACTACATCGCATGTGGCAGCGAGAATAACTCACTATTTGTCTTTTATAAAGGCCTCTCCAAGCAGATACTCACATTCAAGTTTGACACAGTTAGAAGTCTAATGGTAAGAACAAATTCTCTTTCATTTCTGCTCAATATTACTTTACCGGTACCTTGATTCCTGCCCCCCCCCCTCAAAACTGGTGTTCTTATTACTTTCTCAAATGGCCAAAACTTCTTATACATTTCAATGATTTAATGATGGTGATGATTATCTATGTTAGCGACTGCCCAGAAAGCAATTATGCACTTGTTGATAAGCAATGGATGTACATATGGCTTGAACTTTTATGCATCAACGCGAAAGAAAGTGTAGGCTGAATATGAATGTGCTATATTATATAGCTGTTTTATAGGCTCAAAGGGGCATGCACATCCTGCCATGACCCCTCGGCGCGCCAGGATGTGCACGTCCTCGAGAGCCAACAGCTAGGCCTCAAATATTAAAGCAGTCGATATGTCTTTTATATACCGAATTGACACAAAAAGAATTCTTACCTTATCCTTTTCTTGAATAAAGATTGGTTAAAACATCACAGAAAATCTGTGCCACTGTCTGATGACTGAATATTACAATCATTTGGAAATCGCAGACAAAAAGCACTGTATGGTATCCGCGCTCGCACAAAGAAAATTTTAACTTGTAAATCAATTGGGATCGCAGCAAAATTTAACTATATTCCTGGTACCCGGAATCTTGCGGGAATCTCACTCATGAACTATTGACCATTACTGGCATTGTTCTTTTCTTTACGGGAATGGCTAAAATCATGACTCCAATTTCGACCAATCAGATGGCTAGATTTCTAAAGAGAGGTATATAATCCTCTTTATCACATCAATATCTTTTATGAATTTCTTGTGAGGATAATCTAAGAGGTGTAATTGGCTTGAATTGAAAGTGTTTCATTTGTTTTCTCTTGCCTTCTTGTGTTTGATTGCAGGACAAGGATAAGAAAGAAGATGATTCCAATGAGTTTGTCAGTGCTGTAGCATGGAGGACGGTAAGTAGTGCTAGGAGAACTCCAAACTGCATATATTTCCCAAGGTGTAAAAGCTTTTTACAATGAAGTCTTCTTTAGAGACCACTTGTACCAAAAGACCTCTTGTCTATAAAGTCTTTTTTTTTTGGGGGGGGGGGGGGAGTTCCCTTGAAATAGTGTAACTCATTCAAACAGTTTAAAGTAAACCTGTGTATAATGACCATGTGCCAATGACTTATTTGTTGATAATAGTTTCAAATTCATTAGGCGATAATTAATATATATCAGTATAGAATCTGAAGATTGGTTTAACCCTTCCGCTGCTGTGAGCATCAAATCCTGTCAAGAATGTTGGTGTTCTTCTAAAAGCCTGAACTATAAATAGCCATTTATTTCTTGATGAAACAGAAATAGGTACTAACATCATAAAGATTAATCTCATTTAAAAGCAAGTTTTAACAAATTTAAAAAAAAAAAAAAAATTGTATTGCTAAATGTACATTTATAATTTGTTCATCAACCCAGTAAAACCAGATAGGTAATTCACTCATCCTAGGCCCTGTTTCATAAAACTTGTCATCAGTAACATCTACCACAATTCTATAGGCTAATCATGTGCATACTTACAGTATCAATTACTGAAACTTTGTTTTGTTGATAGTTTGGTAGACGTCCCTCAACTCCTGAGGTAACTGACCATTCTGTTTCTCTCTTTGTTTCTCTCCTACAGGGTTCCAATGTCCTTGTAGCAGCAAACAGTCAGGGAACCATCAAGGTCTTAGAGCTAGTATGATGATGGTCTAGCTCGACACCCTTCACTATTGCCTCATCCTAGAGATATATTCCACATCATTTGTCCATTTGTCAACTCCCCATCCGTTTGTTCAACCATCACAAAGAAGGAATAATAATACTGTAAGCGCTGTGGTCAATTAATGAAAAGCGCTTTTTAAGAATTTGGTATTATTATTAAGTTTTCTCATATTATTGATCTACTCTGCCAATTCTTGTGTTCATTCAACCATCACAGATTATCTGTCCATTCTTGAACAAATTCACCTCTTTACTCAGGGATTTGTTTGATTGAAGAAATTGTAAAGAATTGATGTCATCCGTACCACTTGAAGGTATGTGATACCTAGTTCAAAGATAATTTTGAGTTCTGGTATTAATTACAAATAGATTTTCACAGAACCAAGCAATACTTATTTATAACTTTCGGTCTACAGCATAAAATGCAATTTAGAATTGCTTAAACTCTTTATTCAATAAAGATCCAAAGCCAAGACTGCCACATTGTATGGAGTGTCATGATACATGAACATAAATACTCTATGGTGACAAAAGGTGACTATTAGCAAGTCTACTCTTTCAATAATTGACCAAACCCTGAAAAAAATACAGCCAGTTTCTCTTAACTTGCAAATCCTTTACTAGAACTCAAACATTTTCTCTTGAGGAGAACCATTTTCTTGGCCATCCATCAAAATATACATTTTGCAATTCTTTTATTTGGGTGCCAACATCACTTTTAAAAGTTGTATTTTTGTTGTACTTGTACTCTGTTACCAAGTTTATATTTCTATGATTTATAAATGTAGATGATTTTAGGGCCATTACAAATAAAACTAGATGTGTTTGTAAATATTGCAATTAGCCATTTAAATCAAATGCGAAGACTGCTGATTTCTTTCTAAGATGTTTGGACCTTGCGGGAAACAAGTTATCCACCAGAGTCTACTACCACTACAATTAATTCAGGAACAAGCATTTATCTACTTTCTAGTCCTTTGTACTAGGACAATAAAAGGACAATGCACCAACCTTTTAAAAAAAAATCTCAAATATTCAAATTAAGGGTATTCCTTTGAGGAATTTCATTACTAATGGAATAGTTTCATCTTTTGAATGTATTGCTAGCTGTTAACAATATTTTTGTATGTTGTGAAATGTCTTTTTTTTGCATCAAATGCAAATGGTAGAAAACCAATGGTGAAGAATTATCTTGTATGTTTGTGTGTCCACCTATTTTCTGCAATGGTCTATAGCCAGTGATGTATACAAGTATTTCCATTTATTCTATTTTTTCAATGTAGTCAAGACTATTATATTTAGCTTTTAATTCCTACAGGTAGAGGTGTCGCGGTCGAGTGGATATGTCACTGGACTGTGTATCACAAGGTCCGCGGTTCAAGTTTGGCAAGACATTGATCTACATTTGCCACACTCGGCCCGGATGAGGTAAATGGGTACCTGGTAGGATTATTCCTTGAAATGCACTGTGCGCTGATAACGGCTGCCAGACCTAAAGCTAGGGTATTAATTTCCAAAGCTCTATTTCCAACGCATATGGAATTTATATAATGTGATATGCGCTATACAAGAACTGAATATTATTATTACAGGGACACCAGTTTTCTGGGGAAAAGCCTGAATTTAGGTCCTAGCAATTTATTTTTCAGCCACTTTTCAGGCTTTTTGTTTACAGAATAGAAAGTGTTAAAACATCATCAGGCCTTCTCATGAATTCTAACTGGCAACTCTGTTCCAAGAGTTTGGCTAGAAGAAAACAAGAAAGGATATAACTTTTCCTTTTCTCCAGCTACAAAACTCCCAACACCCTGTAATAGCAATGCTATTACTCATGATCAGGAAGAATTTATATCATTATTGAGTCCAAAACCTTCCTATTCATTTTCAGTCAAAATTCAGGTGTAGTCTAGTTGTAAGTGTAACACTGGTTTTATGGTCTTCAAATTATTAAATTCAAACCCAGTCCATCAAAAACTATGTTATCCAAGAATCAATTTTTCAAATATTTACTTTATCCACCTGTTTCTACTTTTCTTTCTTTCTTTTTTTTTTTGAAAGGGGAGGGGGAGCATTATCCGTATAATTGATCTTCAATCCATTTGGTATAATATAAATTGGTGGCAGAGAGTTCATTCACAAGGCATGATTATTGGGGGGGGGGGGGCATGGGGCTGCTTGCAGGTAATTTAACATGTGGGGCTTTCTGAATAACACATTGTGATGAATTTCTGATCAATCCACTGCATCCAAGACATGTTTTTGTTTTCTTTATCTTTTACTGAATGTAGTTAGAGTTATATTTACCAATCCACAGGTTATGTTATATATCAAACTGCTCATTGATATTTATTTACATATCAGTATCTTTCTATTGTGTTACAGAATTGAATAGTGGTTCATCTTAATATTTTCTCACTGATGATTTATCAAAGGTGCTTGCATATTATCATTGTTGATTTTGCCCAGCGCTTTATGTAGGTTTGATTGATATCTTATTTCAAGTTGTACAAACAGAGATATTATTATTTGTTCACATGTCCTACCCCTGAAATCCTCTCCTTTTCTTCTTGAATTGTTATCTAAAAAGGAATCCCTGTTTTTTACATCTGACGATATGTGACCCTTATCACAGTCTAAGCCCCATCTTATAAAGAGTTGTTATTGATCAGTTGATACTCTTCTATTCTTTCTTTGTCTTTTCTGAGGTTGTTAAGTTAGTTGGTGACATTCAACACATTGTTGCTATGTTAGGAACTTTCAGGGAGTCTTTAAGAGTTGTGAAAAGGTGACCCTATAGAAGAAGCTTAACCTTTTTTTTAGTAATAAAAGGGATCTTCGCAATTTGAAAGTTGGGTGCATTTCCATATTTCTCATTAATACAGAGTGGCCTGCTTGTTTTACGATATCCAACATTGCTGAACTCGTTAAATTTAGTCAGAATTACTCTATTTAATTCAAATATCTCAATGACCAATAGATAATTTATACATGTATAGAGAGAATTTACTGTAGAAATACTGCTGAATGAGAAATCAGCTTTGATTTATCACCTATTTGTGTTGTCAGCTTGTTGTATCTGGTACTATTAAGTTGGTTGTGATTACCGATTCATAGTATTATGTAATAAGTTTGTTATTTCAACATGTTAATGTACAGAATTCCATGTATGTCTCTATGAATTGAATTTATGTAAAAAGGATAAAAAATGAAATCCATGATGATGGATTGTATTAATGCACATTGAAACCAGATGGTTGCACATGTATCTGCCTGTATATGAGAGAACAAAGAAAGATATTAACACTATAATATCTGAATTATTTGTTGGATTTCTTATTGTGTTGCTTTTTATATTGAAAAATGAAAGATGATTTGATGAAAGAGAGATTGAGAGAAATGAATGACTGTGCAATATGAATGAATATGTATGGATAATGATCTTTATACAAACAATCTGTTTGCCTTTGTACTGCCTACAATGCTGTTTCAAAATAGACATACAATTTGTCAACCTCGAAAATTAAAAAGTGCCTTCTACAAGTTGATATGTCCGGCAGTAGCATGGATAAAAGATATTGAAGTTTAATGAAGGAAGAGTATAACGTAAAGATGAAGACCTAACAAATGGGCAATATATATATATATTCATATATTGCTACAGAATAGAATATGAAAAACAACAATTTATATTTATAATAATAATAGCTCACATTTATAATGCGCCTAATACTTTGTTTCTAGGCGCGGAACATATTATTAACCCGATCATCGGATTCAGGCTTACCCGCACACAAGGTATGCACATTCTCTACTCCCTGGGGAGCATTCCAGCCAGTCGCCATTTTACAAGCACCATTGCTAATCAAACCACATTAGCTTTCGCATCCTACTGGGTACCCCATTTTAACACCTGGGTGGAGAGTGGCAAATGTAGATCAATGTCTTGCCAAAGGACATTAGTGCCGCGGCGGGACTTGAACCGCGGATCTTGTGATCCACAGTCCGGTGACATATCCACTCGACCACGACACCTCTGCACAGAAAAGGAGATGATTATATCAGTGGCAGAGTATATAATTTATTTATGAATTTTATTGTTAAAAAATTTGGGGCTGTACCCCTGAACAAGATAATCTTGGATCTGCCTCTTTTTACCACATTAAACAATTCAAAAACTTGGTTGAGCAATCTCGAAATATGTTCAACGCGAAACGTAACTACGCAAACGCAAGTAGCGTTATTTTTTTATGCGGCACAGATTGGGGCTTTTTTTAAAAAGGGGTCTTGATTTACAGACTAATAGTGGTCGTGTGCGTACTAGACAGTATAGTAGTCGAGGTCTGTTTTTAATAGTGTTAACATGTAATCCACTACCGTATGGAAAATCATTACATCAACAATTAAAATGAAATTGGAAATCTGAAGAGGAGGCAGCACGTCAATAAGGAGAACATCACAATAATTAGTCAATGAAACTTAGCTAACTTAAACGAAGAGGAATGTTATCTAAAGTAGTTCGCTTCTGCGCAGCGCTAATGCGCTAGCGAACATGACTAGTCTCACGTACGTGCAGACACTATTCAGAAGGGAAAGAACGTACTTCCCATAGGCTCAACACGCGCCATGCCCCAATCTGTGCCGCATAAAAAAATACCTCACTACATCGGAATGGATCAAAGACGTTGAAGTTTATTCATTCAAAACGCCCTCTCTCGAATTAATGCACGCACTGTGAACATATGCCAACTATTCCTTATCTACTGGTAAATCTTTACTGGCATGTGATATTAAAAACTATATAAATTATATCAGAGCAGGGATATCTCTGTTAAGAGTTAAATCTTTCTCAATTATAAAGTCATTTGATGACTAATGTTTGCATGGACGTCAGAGGCATTTTCATCCTGGAAGGGGGAGGGGGGTTGCCGTCTAGATCTCTTGTTAACAACTTTCCAGTTTCTAAAAATAACGAACTGAGCGGGCGAACAAAATGGTGTATTATCAATTTATGACAGTAGACTGATTCGTTTTTGAAGTTTATTAGATATCATGTAAACTTTTTTTTCAATTGTGAATTGACTACCTTGAAAAATGCCTCAATTTAAATTTAGGTCTATTCTGTCCTTACAGTGTTTCGAATTTCACATTTATATAATAATTTAACTAAATATCCCATATCATTATTTTGTGATTTTAGTTAAGTTTTGCTTTTAGTCGTGCCCCGTTTTAAAATCTTCATCACTTTGATGATAACCTAAAAAAAATAAAGAGACAATCCTCTATATCAGCACAAGTATAACCAAAGTATAACTTCAGTGAACGTGCGAAAGAGAGAATCAAATCAAGAAACAGTTCTAAAGCCATTGAATACTCAACTAACAATCAAAGCCAGCAATCCCACAATATGATTTTGTCACGAAATCAATGTTTCGGACTGATTCTGTCACGAAATCAATTTCACAGAGTGACCATTTTTTATATTAAATTTCCATTTTGCCCTGCCCGCTCTTTTATGATAATATCACACACTCCCCCCTTCTCTCTCATTAAGAAATATGCTTTAATCTATCTGGCTATTGCCAGATCTCAAAAACATCACCGTATACTAGGTTTCCCCGCGTATGCATCAACAAAATAAAGGCAAGAAATGAATCGGGGGGGGGGGGGAGATCCACTTGATTAATTTCATTATCAACATGGTACAATACTTTGTAAACCACCAGTATATAGTGAGTTGTATGAGTATTTTTGTATATACAGTATATATAAATTGTTGTTATTACCAGATGTAATATTATCATTATTATGATTATTATTATTTATTTTTTTACAGTTTTTATTTATAAAATTCAAAGAACAATCACAATGAACAAGCTTTTAAAGGCAGGTGGCAATGGTGAAATAAGTATTTAAACAAAGTCAATGAAAAAGCTATAATAACAGGTCTTCCAATTATTGATACATCACGAACATCAGCTATCCTCCACTTTCGAAAGTGAAAAGCAAGTCTACCATTATGCTTGGCTACTAGTACTCTAAATCTTTGTTGGACACACAAGTGACTCGGTAACATTGTTGAAGGTTGATGAAAAAACTGCGTCATTTTTGTATGAAATGTTATTTATCATATTCCTTCTACTGTACTAACCCTCTAAACATGCAGAAAATTCTCAAACCACAAAGATATTTATGGTTTTGTTTGAAGGCGTCACTGGTCAACACCCTCTGACAGTAAATTCTCCCAACCATTTTTGAATTTTCCCTACCGCTTTTCCATGAAAATAAGACATTATACAGGCTTTAAATTTTGTTCAACACTTACATGTCTGGAACGGTATATAGATCCAATTCATTGCTTTGTGACGATTCACATTCACCTAAAATGCAACAATATAGTTTGGAGAATTAAGGAATCGATCAGATCAGTTTTCCCCGATTTTTATCATTAATAATGGTCTGTTTTCACTCAAACTTTCAGATTATCTTTAATTGTAAATCTAGCATTGAAGTCACTACCTTAGCACCATTTTCTCTCATCTGAATTATGTTACCAAGTCCCTTTAATGAGATCATTAAAACCATCAATGTTAGAGGGGATTCCTCTGAATCTGCAATAACAGACATAATAGAACTTATCATATTTTAACCCAAAAGTTTTTCAAAATAGCATATAGTTATATTCTTATTCTCTTTTTTATTAATAAATCTTATAATTTCATCCCACATTGGTTTGGTTTTGGGGCAATCACTTAAAAGGTTGAAAGTTGTTTCGGAAATCCGTTACAGATAAGGCAATTTGGAGAATCTTTCTTTTTAATTTCGAATAAGATATCATTAAAGCGATTGCATCATAAAATATCTTTTAATGAGTGAAGGCGAGTATAAAGATACAGTCAAAGTTCATCATATGAATATTTTTGAATTTTGCGAGTCTGTTTAAGCTTGTAAAATATGACATTATAACATTCCTCGGTCGCAGTATCCAATCCTTCCAACCATAGTTTAGGAATTTAACAAAAATATATATATATATTATTATGATTATTTAGAGGTAGATTTCTATTTTGATTGAAATTGTAACATTGTTTTTAAACATTAGGTGTATTTACTGTTCATTTGCTAAATTTTGTGAGAAAACTGTTGATAAATAAAATTTGCTGTTGAAAAATGCCTGTGAATACCAAGGGGGTGTTTCATCAAGCCTTAAAATCGATCTTAAAATCGATATCAATTCTAGTTGATGAAACACCCCCCCCCCCCCCCGGTATGACTTTTTATATCGTGCTATGCGAACTTATACTGATTCGTCTGGCTATTTAGCAACACAGTATTGGTAATTTTGACTTCGAGTCAAATGCCTCAGTGGGCTCACCCTTTGTGAGGCTCTTACCGAATGCACCAAGATCGGCAAGGGGTACACTGTAAACAAATAATAGTCGAAATAACTCAATAAAATTGAGGAAAAGAATTGCCTTATCTTTATTAAGTAAATATTACCTACGGCATCTTAAGTAGAACTTACTTATTTTGCTGAATACATTTTTACTCAGTTAAATCGAGTTACATTAACGTAAATAATTTAAGTATTGTAATCATTTTAGATAATTAAAAAAAAGCTATGATAGGATTACATATTGCACGATTTGGTACCCATCTAATCTAACAAGTAACATCCACTAATCATTCACTACTTCTATTTAAGATTAATCACTAATCACTAACACTTCTTCTATTTAAGATTTAACCGTATATATATATCTACCACCATCACAAACTATTACATACGCTTCAATTCGACACATATTGAAAGGCTCCAAATTTTATATATACTTGATCGTAGCATCTTAAAAGGAAAATTGGTTGACAATTTCCTGAAATATCAAGTTTTGATTTGTTTTGAACTGGGTAACAATTAAAAATTGTCTTGTCTTTGCTTAGCCATGTTAAATGAATTAGTAAATGTTTTAAAGTCCTTAAATTTTCATTCAACCACAAAAAAGAATTGTTTTATTTAAAAAAGAGTTTAATTTGGTCTTAATGAATATTCATAAATTATGTAAATATTTCTATTACGCACTGCATCGGTCCTTACTTTAAAAAGATAAGAATAATCAACATAAATTGTTTGAGTAATACGTATAATTTCTGATTTTGAGTTAAAATTACTAAATTAATACAAGCTGAAATTACTTAAAGTTCTTAAGTATTTGATTTTACTTAAATATTCCACGTATGTTCTACTAAATTGAAAGTTTGAGTTAGCAAGACTTAAATTTAGTGCGTAAGTGGCAAAACTAATGTTTTCAAGTACATTCTACATGGAAAAAATACGTAAAAATTACCAATGAACAAATTCTTTTTTACAGTGTACTTACATTCCGTCACCTTCCTTCTCGGACACAGGCACTTTTTCTTTCTCCATCTCGCCGCTTTCCAAGACTGTGGAACAACCTTTCCACAGTAATAAAAGATACTGATGTACTCAATTCTATTTCATCCTTCCTTAATTCCTTTTAACACTGAAACAATCTCTTCTCACTGTTCATTGATTACATTCAATTCAACGTAACACAATATGTTGATAATCATTAATGGTAATATTTTTCATACTCGTGTCTGATTTCAAATTCTGTCCATTTCTCTCAGGCAAGCCCAACAAAGCTTTTTAATTTACAATGTCATGCAGTGAATTCTCAAGATGTAGTTGTCACTTAAAAGCCACTGATAGGCCTATGTAATTTTCCTGTGCCTTTTTGTATACCCCAATAATAAATATATATATATCCTAGATCATAACTGACTAATTTATGTATATTTTGTTACTTAGAAAAAACAATTGATATTGTAAGCTCGTTTCTTCGTTCCGTTCCATGGGTATGAGGTTTCAGATTACAATTCTATTCATTTTAGTTTTAACGGTTATAAATTATTGTTGAGCATTTTATGTTATTACATAACTTTTTTTCCCGATAATGATCAAATAAAGTGTTTCTAATGTAGGCACCATTTTATTGATTTGAAAGTTTTTAGTATGATATGAGTATTTATATGATGAATGTAAAGCAATTGTAAAGACAAAATAATGTAATGAAAGTAATGATGGATATAATGATAATTTGTTCAAATTATTATAATTTTATCCTGATTTATGTTTATTATCTCATGCTGTGAATTCTTATTCTGTTCTTTACTCGTTATTTATTTTCCAGGATGCAGCCTGCGGGGGGGGGGGGGGGGTGTGACATGCTTTCGAATATGAATAGCAATTTTAATTGCTTTTGTCATCGCTGACAAACAGATTGTATCCTTCTTTCTCTCCTCTCCACTTTCCTGAAAATGTTTGCATGTATTATTATTTATCTATGTATTATCTTATTGTTATACTCATTGTATGATTTCCGATTGGTCAAATAAATAATAATAATAATAAGAAGAAAAAAATAGTAAATATTTAAATTCACCATTTAAACTATGGTAAGCTGGCGCGTAAGTATGCCTATTGCACGAAGATTTGTTTACGGCGGGGAAGTGCGGAGGGGGCATCTCGTGAAAGCTTTGGTAGCCTCGCGGGCGTTGGACTCACTGCACGTTGTTGAAAACCAAGTAACATGTGCATTCATGAAATCATTTGCGGAATAAACAAAGGCCTGATTGAACGTAAGGTTAAAAAAACAACAGTGATGTATAGAAAAAAGAATAATAAAATAATACAAAAATTATGATTCTTTACTTCACCCTCGGACAGGCAGTGGGGGGAGGGGGGGGGGGGTGAGAAGGGATAGGGCAGGGCATCTCCTAATAGCTTTGCTTGACCCGCGTGCAATACATTGATCATCTGCAAGTTCATTTCAAACCCTCATATATAGCTTCTATGAATTTCTATGAAACTTTTGCGATATATTCGGATTTGAGAAAAATTTATGTTACGAAATAATCGAATCACACCTAAAGCAATAGTAAAAGATTGCTATTTGCAAAAGTTCCTTTCAACGGAAACTGCCGTTTATTTACAATAGGCTAAGCGACAGTTGAAGTGGCTCATTTTTTCATAGAATCGTTATATTTATGTTTCTCAAACGACGGAGTGTGGAGCATCCCCTCCATAAATCATACAAGTGAGATGCCATCGTTGAACGAAGAGTCGAAATCAGTCAAGGTTGAACTACACTGGAAAGCAGCAATTTACACGAAGTAAATATAACCTGCAATGTAAGCGTACACCAACTCAGGGGGGGGGGGGGGGGTGTTGAGTAAAAAGAAATAGAGCTCGATAACCCCCCCGCGCTTATTCGGCCAGTCGGCTTAGTCGCCGCTAAATATTTTCTTACGAGTTGGGCCCCCTCCCTCGCCGCCGTCTGCACCAACCTGAAAATATAGTCGGCAAGCTTATTAATCAATACAAGCTTTCGAAGTAAATTATTAAAAAAAATGATTTTATAAACATGATAAAGATGAATTAATATGAATGTCAAATTTCTAGCTTCATTTGTATGTTCGTTTGGCAATCGCAATAATCTAGCAGTATCAGGCACGTAGCCACGGGGGGGGGGCCTTTTTGACCTCGATCGATTACATGTATGTGCCCCCCCCCCCCAACATCGAACTCTGGCTACGTGCCTGAATTAATAATAATAATAATTATACCTTTAGGTAGGAGAAAATCTTTACGTTCTCTCGTTTTAGTCGAAAAAGTACCAATGTGCAGCATGCTAAATAATATAGTTAAACATTTCCATAAGGTTAGCTTATATAAAATGCAGTATTTTGTACCTGTCTGGACAATAGACGCGTTGAAGATGTTCACTATTGTGACGTCACGAAAACACCTGTCGTGCCTTGGCATTGCACGAAGCTCATTGGGCAAAAGTTTTCTCATTACTTTTAATATGACGTGCCATGTGTGCAAATGGGGAGTATCACTATATTCTAGCTCAATCCCGTGCCCCTCCCCCCACCCACTGCTACCTGCATTAATATCTTTAAACATCTCGTTTTGACACTCACAATAATTAGAAGCTGTCTCCAGGAACTAAATTAAATCCAAGAGTAAGAAAGAAAGGCGGATAGATGGATTGATGGATATATGTATAATTAGAAATGACAGACTGATGATGTGGTCTACAGTGTGGTTAAAAGTTCTACATCATCTAGAGATTCAAAATGCCGAAACCATAGCACACTAATTTGCACATTAATTTAGGCGAAAGAAACTGAATCCGCTAATCCTCAAGAATTGTGCAAAGTCATGATGAAACGGTCAAAAATGTTCAAGACAATTTTACCTGATGCCCCAGCCGCTCTATGTATTTCTTTCAGCTTGATCAGGCATGTTACGAGAGAAATATACGAATCATCGACTTTACATACGACTGTGAAAACGTCTACGACCGGACCGCTGCCTACCAATTCCACATAATTTTTTTACTTTCGTCATTTAGGTCATCATAGCGGCATTCTTCACCGACGCGCGCTCTGCTATTTGAGGTTATCCGAGCGAGCTCAAGGAGAAACCCTAGCCCTCGCACTTTTTCATTCATCTTAGAAATAAAATTTATTTGTTGTTGATACCAACTAAACCGCGAACACCTGTGCCTTGTCACTGAATGATCAAAACTAGCTACGTATGATATCGAAGAGTAAAGTCGACTGTAATTGAATCAAACTACTTTGGCAGACGTCCTCCGCGCCTAGCCTCTCGTCTCGGAGCGAGCAAGAAACACTGGCTCGGGATCTTTGGAGTAAAAGAAGAAATTAATCAAGAATTGAATCTTCTTGTTGCTATATCGTCCAAGCCTGTGGAAAACTATTTGGTTTAACAAAATACTATCTGCAATCGGATCATGACTTTTGAGTTTTATCAAAGGATTTAATCATGGAAGTAAGAACGATTATTTTATTTTTGCTTGCAATTTTTGGAGTGGAGAGCTGGAGCGAGACTCCTCATCAACGCTTGTCGTCGTCTGCAGAGGGAACGGAGATAGAGCGGAGAAGCCGTCAGGAGCGGGGTACCCAAGAATTGCGTGGTAAGCAACCTTGTCCAACGAGGTTCTAACAGTTATATGAGATCACTTGCTTAATTCTCCACAGGAAGTAATTCTGACTTGTTTTTCTTCCTTTTACTACCTTTTTACTACCTCGATATGACGGGGTTAGACGGGGTTATATCATAGAGTTAGAAAGTGATTGTTGTTTGATTTACAAACACTATGATTAGGTTTTGTCTCTCTAACAAAGTTATTAACATTATTTTATTTTGTTTATAATTACATTGCCGTTTGGAGTCGGCTTAGACAGGCTCTGTATTGTTGTGAGACGGGTCAAACTCTCACTTTGGAAAATGTGATGTTGAATAGGCAAGTAGATAAAGATTGAAGCATGATATACAGTATGATTGGGTTTTGTTACTCATACAACTACAAAGTTAGAAATGTTATTTTACTGTTTTGGTCTCATTGCGTGGCTTAATTGAATGGGCCCTATTCATTGTGAGATGGAAACACTCTAAAATTGGAAAATAATATTGTGAAATGAGAATAGGACATTGCATGATTGCAGTCTCGAGCTTTAAAAAAACAACAGTAGTTCTCATGCATAGCAAGAAAAATTAACGAAAGGGTCCCCCAAAACTTAACAAAACAAGTCGGAGATAAAAAGAATGAGTATAGACTATAGAGATGAGTGTATTACACTCTTATTTCCACGGAGTCAAATTTCACTCTGAATGGCGTCAGCTGGGAGTCAACTCTATTCCTAGTTAAACTGACACGGAAAAGGAGTCATCTTGACTCTGAATTGAGTCAATTCTCAGCTGATGCCACACAATCCGAGTCAAATTGATTCGGAATCCGTGTCACTTTAACTAGGAATAGAGTTGACTCCCAGCTGACGCCATTTAGAGTGAAATTTGACTCCGTGGAAATAAGAGTGTAGTGAGACTAAATCAACTTACCTATCATGGGTGTCGATCCTTACGTAATACCTATTCATCAGGGGGGATGAATGAATAGATCATCCCCCCCTGAACAATAGGTATCAATGACAGATAGGTAGACAAAATTTGGTTTAAAAGAATAAAAGGGTATTTATAAAACAAGTATCTTATATTTCACTTTTTAGATACAAAAGTGGGATTTACTAATTTTATTAGCAGAGCAAGTCCACTATATATCATTATATGGAAGATTTGCGCATTGTAAGTAATTTAATGATGAAAATTAGCACTGAATCGCAAAGAAATGGAATCTCCTTTGAATATCCAAACCTGAATATCTATATACATTCCAAACACTTTGTGGAACTTCAAAATCTCATCTTTTAAGGGGAAGTCCACCCTTCTAATAAAAGCAGAAAAATGAGAGAACCAAATCAGTGAAGGTTTAAATGAGATATCCAATAGGAAAGTTATGAATTTTGAAGATGTTATATTATGTGGAACACAAATTGGCAACATTGTGACGTATCTTGTGAACTTCTCTCCAATCTGCTCTTTACAGAAAATTTCGTAATTAAAAAAAAAAAGTCATTGATGACTGACTAGATTTTCATTGAGTCTGTGGAAACGGCTTCAAAATATATTTGCTTATTAATAAGTTTTCTGTCAAATATGTAGCTATATATCTTACCTAACTTTATTATTTGTATTATTTTTCTCTCGTGGTTTCATATTTGTTATGATATAACTGTACTTAATTGCCTTAGCTGCAGATCTTTGTTTTAACAAAATTTTAAACAGCAGAATGCAGCATTCCAAAACACCTTTTTATTCATGAACAATTAAGAATGCTTTTATAATTTTAATTATTGAATGGCGAACAGGTAATTTGGTTTTGATATTCAATTCAGCAGGAGTTTATATTTTCCTTCATAGCAAGTCAATGTATATGTGTATATTGCTGACTCATCTAATTTACTTTCAGCTCTAAATTGTCCAGATTATGTAAAGTGAAATAATCATCTTTGTTCTGTATTATACACCAAAATATGCAAGGTTAGCCAAACTGTTTAACCTCTTTTTCTTCCGTCTGTCCTTGCGGTTTGATAGCTTGCACAACATAGGCATTTTTCTCAAGGAGAAACAGGTCCATTAAAGATTCCATCCATTGTAGGCAGGGTGTCTGTCTCCTAAACCATAGGTGTCTTTCTGTGCCATGACCATCTCCTAGTCTTTCCCACCGATACAAATTTTTAGCGGACAAGAATTTGAGAGAAGAAGAATTCAAACAAATTTACAATCAAGTTAATGTTCCAAGTGGGAAGTAGAATGGGTCTCAGTGGCGAACAAAGGGCTGGTGATGCCCAACGTAAGGTCACTGCTCCTTTTTTTCTTCACCTTACAGACGTTTCTGTATCAGTTAAATCGTTTGATTTTCTTCCGATTTTGAGGGGGAAAGCATGCCATCTCTTTGTCACCTCTTGGAATTATAGGCCCCATGAGTGAATAAAATCTTTTCTTCCTTCTCTCCCTGGTTCTGCCGAATTTTCCACACGATGGGGGTTTGGCAGGGAATTGTCGCATCCAATAAACCGTTGGGATGATGCGTTGTCGTGGTGAAGTAGAATGCAAGGACAAGATATGTGCTGTGGCAGGTTAGATGGAGATATCTCTCAGGTTTCTTGCAGGGTTTGCAACCCAAATGCAAGCCAAGTTGGAGTCATGCACAGTGGGGCTGCACAGGTGCAGTGAGGGGTCTACTGGGAAACCAAATTGATATGATCTCTTGAACTCACTTCCACTGATGCAGCTTATTGAGCGTAATAAATAAGAGGCATTCCATGACTTCACTTCTACAAGGAATCCTGCACTCATGCTATGTAGAATTGAATCTGCAAGTGTTTGCATGTAGTGCAGCAAATAGTGGTGATGGAATTAAGAAGGCATGGAAGGTATGGAAACAGATGTAGATATGCTGTTGTTTAAAGTTATGGTGGTCCATAGATCTATTGAAAAGGGATTTAAAATGCATAAGTTTCAGTGGAATAGTTGTTTAGTGTATAACAAGAAAAAAAATTGCCTAAGGTAGGCCTACATCTTTGTTGTCAGATGTCACTTTTTGTAATGAATTTATTTTGTATGCAAAGGGCCAGTTACTATTATTTTTTAGACGCATATTGCACCTGGCATTTGACTTAATTGGTTATTATTCATGCACCAAACTCTGGATTGATATTTTCACAAAGCCAACATTTTTATAGTATCTTCACCATGGTAAAGACTTCATAGATCTATGTCATAGGAGGGATAGATGGAGGGAGTGAGGCTATTAGAGAGGAGGGAGACTGAGGGAGGGAAGGAGAAAGAAGGAAACTTTGATTAGAAGGAGTGGAGGAAGAGAAATAAAAATATAAGTGCATAATATTATGAAAAATGTTCATGTATAATTATGTTTGACTAAAAGCAAACCTGTTTACTATTATATTTGAGTTTGGTATGAGTGAGACACATTTTCCATATATTCTAGTCTGAGTTATCTTAAAGTTTAGTGTTCAAGGATTTATTATTGCTGTTTTCACAATACATTAAGATGTGTCTCATATCTAGAAGAACTAAAAACAAACCAATCAAACACACAAAACAAAAAACATTTCCTCATTTGCAAAATTAAATACCGGTACAGTTTATTTTGCAAATCGGGAAAGTGCTTTAATGTGACTCAGTAACATTGTTAAAGGTTGGTGAAAAACTGCGTAATTTTTGTATGAAATATTGCTTATTATATTCCTTATTTAATATGCAAACATTCCTGAAAAAATTCTCAAACCACAAAGATATTTATGGTTTCTTTGGTCATCAGATCAGTTTTTTTCATATTTTCATCATTAATAATGGTCCATTTTCACTCAAACTTTCAGATTATTTGTAATTGTACATCTAGCATTGAATTCACTACCTTAGCATCATTTACTCTCTTCTGAACAATGTTACCAAGTCCCTTTAAATATGAGACACATCTTAAAGATAAAGATCAGTTCTGGTCATGCGATTGAATTGTGAAAGAAACGTCGTGGAATCGATCAGAAAAGGGTGATCATCTAGCATAAAAGTATTGGTGTGTACTGCAAGGTTCTGGAATCATCAAAATGATAAGAAATTTGGCCCAGTCTTGGTAAAGTTACAAGCACTGTACACAGAAAGATGTATATGGGACAACTGTACGCACATGTGCGCAACACGTGCATAATATCTATCACGTCCAAATAGATAAATTAATTTACCAAATATATCAATAAGTAGGCGTCTTCTCAGCAAAATTTTTATCATCACATATAAGTCAAAACATATTCTTTCACATGATTGGTAATAAGAGCTACCATTTCATTTTTTGAGAGGGGGGCGTTTCCAAAACTGGTCTTTACCTTTAATGTATCATTGGGGAAACAGCAATGATAAATCCTTGAACATCATGAATGCTTGTACCTTCCCTGCAAGAAGGTAATATAGTTTAGAGGCCATGTTACTTGTGACCTGCCAAACAAAAGCATGATTTAACAACATGTGCAATTGAGAGTTTGATAATGACCTTTGCAGGAAAACGCATATGTTGAAATGGTCAAATTCATCAAAAAGGTAGGAGATAAAAGAAAAGAGATAAGACTGGAAATTGCTTCATGAAAACAAGCAGGACAAGTACCATCTTTGGAGGGTTAGACTCCTGAGAATATGGATACCAAGAAACCCTTTTTGAGAAGCACGTAATTCTTCAAACTCTCTATTAAATTTGCAGGTTTATAACAGTTGCTGATTTAGGCTACAAAAGGACTTTGACTTTTGTTGCAATTAAATTGACTTCATTCAATTTTATTTTCCTGAAATGAATTAGCCATAGGGGGCACTAGGTCATAGGAAGTATCACAACAAGTTCATGGAAATGGGAATTAAGTCAATGAAAGTCATCAAAAAGTTATCAAAGTTGTGGAGGGCATAACGAAAGTACTTGTTTGCTAAACAAGTGGATATCATATACTGGTATTGATTTTTTTTTTTTTTTAGGATACTTGGAAATTGTTACACAATTCTAAAGGTATCCTGGAAATAGTGAATTTTCTCAAATTAGATGTACACCTGTAGTAATCGTGAAAGTTCATGAAGCTGTGACTAGTGGTCCATAACCTTCTTTAATGAATTTTTGTAATGCCCTTCTGTTACTCTACAGAAGATCAAAGGAATTATACAATTGCATAACTGTATGATTGTGTTACTTTCTGGTCTAGATATCTATTACAGTTATTGTTTTTGTCAAAACAAAAATATTAAATTCATCATACTGTACATGTACATTTATGTAATAAAATTATGTATAAAAATACCAATAGTTTTATGCAGTCGGAATTCGGCTGCTAACACCTCGTTGTTACGCTAGGAGGCTGGCAGGGATGAGAGAGAGAGAGAGAGAGAGAGAGAGAGAGAGATAGAGAGAGAGAGAGATTTAAAAAAAAATCCTCTTAGCCTATTCTGTGTCATTTGGGAATTTGTGCTCTTAAACTTGAAGCCATGATTTTGCTTACCAGCATGTCTTTTTCAAGTTGATCGATGATTGATAAATCTTCATATATTTAGGGATCCACACTAACTATTTTCATTGGATCCTGACTCCCAATCAAACCATTGGAGGTTCATACATGTATGCAGGTGTTTGAAGCCAAGTCTATCTGTTATTATGAGGAATAAAATCAGGAATTAATCTGTTAGCATTGAACATGGTTGTTTCCGGGAAGGAAATAGCTATAGTGACCAGATGTTCTTTTTTCTATCAAAACATAATTAGACCTGGGTAACTGACAGATCAGCTAGCTGTTGAGACAACAGTTTCATAACATACATGTACTGCCTTGTACTTCATATTTATGTCTTTACCTAAAAGGATTAGCATATATGTTTTTTATCGATTTTCTGACTTCTTCTTTGTGTGTCACCTCAAAATGTATTTTTAAACAAAATGGTGAATTACAGGGGCGCAAACCATTATTATTTCATTAATAGTATTTCAACAAGTTATTTATCCATCATTATCTAAACAAATCATGATCACTGGTTCAGTTAGAAGGTTTGGACATCAAAGTAAATGACAATTCTATAAAGGCATCAGCAAAACCTCTGTTGTGTTTTTCTTACAGCTTTCAGAGCAGGTCCATGTTCAAAGTAGGATACTCCTGATCAATCCAATGTTCCCTCTTTCCATGTCTCAGATCCAGCCAGTTGGGCAAGCATGTACATGTACAGGCATCAAAGTTATTACTGTAGTACATGTCTGTTTATAAAATTGCATACAAGAAAGGAAACATCAGTTCACCTAGTATGCCTTTTCCTTCTTTTCTAAACTAGTCTTCATTTAGTCTGTTGAGAGCCAGAAGGGCCTATATTCTTGATAACACAGAGTTAATGACCATCTGGCTCCAAACAGACGGTATCTATTTGGGTTTGCAATGTTTTGTTCAAGTTTGATTTGATTTACATTGAAATTTGTAAAATTGTAGCAAACAAAGAAACCTTTGACATTGCATCAAAAGTGTGAACTTGATTTGTACTTTATAGTACAACCTTTTCCATGTTACATGTATCTGATTTGATTATCTGGTTTTTCAATTCAGGAGCTGTCAAGACTTTCTTATACCCTTTTCTAACTGCACTCTATCGGAGTCACACCGATGAAAATACCGATTGAATTTTCCTTATGTAAACAAAGGTGAAACCGCAGTTTTCCCCCTGTCGGTTTCTAACTGCCGGTGAAATTCACTCGCTATGGCGAGCCCTTGCCGGAAGTGAAGAATTATTACGTAATTATTATGCCCGCGCTCCATCTAGCTAGCATGCAGCATGTTCAACCATAAGTCAACAAACACAGCTGGTTACGATAAAGCGCGCGTATACTGCGACCTTTGACGATTTTAATCGCTGTTTTAATCGCCTTTTTCTCCCGAACGTTTTCTAACTGCACATTTCATCGGTGTCACACCGATAGAATGAGAATTTCTCCTGCTCTTGAGCAGGAGAATTTAATCGCCTATTTCTCTTTTTTTCATCGGCTATTTAATCGCCTTTTTCTCCTCTGTTGCTTTCTAACTGCCAGTTTCATCGGATGCGTCCGGATGCATCCGATGAAAATCAGTGCAGTTAGAAAAGGGTATTATAAACCAAATATCTAAGGAAATAGTAGGGAAGATCAGGGGGGAGGGTAAGTTTCAGGGGATTAATACCCCTCCCCCTATTCCAACACAATGTTACCCTGGGAGTGGAGAATGTGCCTTCATTGTGTGAGTTAAGCCTGAATCCGATGACCGGGGTAGTAATATATACTGCGCCTAGTAAAAAAGTATTAGGCGCATTATAAATGTTAGCTATTATTATAATTAATATTATTATTATCAAGGATTTTACAGAACTTCTATGATTTTTTCGAAGAATTGGAAAATAAATGGATTGGAATTCCTTTCCATTAACTCCAATCTCATACCATAACACCCCTGTTGAAAAGTGCACAAGTCCCTTTGTTTTAACAGTGAAGGTGCATGACCAGTTGACAATATATTCATCATACGTCTTACTAAACAAGAAGTCTTACAGATGGAAAATACACCCACCATCAATTGAAACAATTTCCTGTTTTTATTGATGCTGAAGAAGAGTGATTGAAGAAGATGCACATTGGAATTGATCAACACGAATCAAAACAAGACCAGTAATTTGTGTCTCGTTATAGAAGTGTAAGCAGGACAATGACACTCTCCTTGGTACTTTGAATTGTGACTTTACTGAATGCTTGTATCAGGTGGGAAACCAATTCACAAGTGCAACATCCATTCATTCCCATTCAGCTATTGTATGCTTTTTATAGAAGTATAGAAAATGATTTATTAAAGTCTCTGCTATTATTTGAAGAAAATTGATAGGAATGTTGGGAGTTGGAGGGACAGTTCTAATGACAAAATTCTAGATACATCTATATTTAGAACTGAGTGTTGAACTTCCTGTTTCTCCTTACCTTTATCTCTTGCTTCACCTTTCTTTCTTTCTCTTTTCCTTCTCTTTTTCACTCTCTTTGTCCCTTCTCCTTCCTTCCCTTCCCTTCCTTCTTTACTCTTTTTCTCCACTCTAGCTATCTATGTTGTGGTTGTAGAATGCTCAGCAGCAGATGCTCTGCAGTAATTATCTATGATAATCTAATTCCTAACTTCAACCCTGGAGGCCTGGACCCAACACTATACTTAAAGGGATAGATGAGTTCTGTTTTCAGACCGCAAATGCCTTCAAAGTGCATGGTTATTGCTCTTATTCTTATCTATGACATTTCTAGTGCCCTTTTAGAACATAAAATTGCTATGAAGGTAATTTTAGACCCCAAAATGTGTGAAATTTAGCCGATATGAGCATACCAATTCAGCTCCACTTAAAAAAAAAACATGGTGACCGTTAATTAATTATATAATTAAAAATAGCAATACATGGGCCGGCTGGTTGTGCGTAATGTAAGCAACACAAAAATGCCACAAAAAAAACAAACATCGAATTTGGCTGAAATAGGACGTAAAAGGCGTTATTTCATTTTTTTTAACGTTTTTTTCAAATTTTTCAAAATATCTAATATTTGAGGTGGTTCACAAGTAATAGAAATCGTTATATTTCAGCCGTCTCTGAACCGATTTTGATCAAACAAATATGATTTTTGTCATTTAAATATTATGTTCTTTCAAATTTGACACTCAGTTTTGTTCATTATCTCACAAAAAAATATTTTGTGTAGCGCCCTCTGCAACAGAACTCAACTATCCCTTTAACTCTAACCCTTTACCAAAACCCAATAGCACCCTTAAACCCCTAGCCCTTTACTTGTGATGAAATAAAGCCAGGAGCAAATCGCAGATCACCCTACATGTACATCATTTAAAGATAAACTTGAGTTCTGGTAATGCGATTGCATTGTGAAAGAAAAGGTGTGGAATGGATCAGAAACGTTGATCATATAGCATGTGAGTAATGGTGTGTAATGCAAGGTTCTGGAGTCATCAAAATCATCATAAATTTGGCAGAGTCTTGGTAAAGTAACAATCACTTACACAGAAAGATGTATATGGGACAACACACATGGTGTCGGGGCTAGCTACCCTGATTTCCTTATCTTTCTACGCTCATTACTCAGCCAGTATACATTTTCTTCCAAAATTGTTCGGCACATGACATTTATTTGTAATCTTGAACATTCAGTGTAAGTTTCGTTAGATTCTGTGAGAATTCATTTTCTTTTTTTACCAGAACTCAAGTTTATCTTTAAGTTATGAAGTTGGTACACTACCAGTACCAGAATCTGATAGTGTGACAAACCATGGATCACCCTGAATGCTTGCTTTTCGTAATTACCTCAACATTTACCACATTGCTGTGTTTTATGGTTATTGGAAAAAATCTAAAGTTCAAGGGTAATGTTCCATCCTGTAAATAGGGAATACAATGGTCAATGCAGTCTTAATTTGAGATTTAAAAGCACCTATTGACCTTAAAAAGCGCTACATCGACCATAATAGATTTTATCAAATGGGGTCTAGATTACATTTGAGGGTCTGTATGCATTTGCCCTCTCTCTTAATAAGGATATTTTGGGGTCACACTAATCACCAACAAACATTGCCAACAAATCGGTATGATCAACAGTTTTTTGGGGTTTTTCCAGTAGTGTAGATGGTAGTACAAAAAATTGATGGTTTTCCAAAATGGTGTATGGGATGCGTAAATGGACCTTCAGTGTGTTTCATGAGTAAATTTTGTGTGGTATGTGTTCACGCTTGGATGAACAGGAGGCATTGTTTGCGAGTGGCAGAGTGCAAAAATCAACTTGCGCAAAAGTATCAAAGTGAGAGAATGAACTAAATATATCAAATGAGATGCATTGCATATGCTTTTTGCAAAAGCAAAGTCACACACACATACGCGCACACACGCCCACGTGCGTCCAAATGCTCTTTGATATTTAATATTTGATATGTGTGGCATGATTAATTTTGTTAGGGATGTTAAATTGGATCTGCAAAGACCGAATTAATACCCAAATCCCAATTGTTTTATTCAGACATCACATAAGCATTATTGGCGCAAGTTAATTTGTTTACTCTCTTAAACAATGTATCCTGTTCATCCAAGCGTGAACACATGCCACACACAAATGATACCAATTGATTTTGGATTAAGCACTCTTTCATAAGATGTATAATAATTTACTGTTCATAGATGATGTTTGAAATAATTAGCAATTTTCTAGGTGTAAACTTTTTTTTGACTCGCACCGTATGGCACAAAACTACAAAATGCAAACATGTTGAGCATTTTTGAGCAAGTTCTGTCATGTCTCAATGTCTTTTGTATTACTCATGGTTCTATCTTAGCTTCCTGACTGATCACTGTTTATCTTATCTCCTTTCTTTTGTTCTTCTTCTGTTCTTCTTCTGGTACAGGTGGTGTGGACCTTCTGGACGATCTGAGAAATAAAGCACCTAAAGCAGGGAGGATAAAAGAAATAGAAGGAGAGAATGGATGCCTTGTATACAGATTCAAACCACAGGGAAATAGTACTTTTCCAACAGCCAATGTAGTTGGTACAAGGTATACGGTAATCTTCATATTGCTTGGAGAAAAATGTATTTGTGTGTACAGGTCAGGAGCCTGTTTAAAATCTAGCAATTAGTCCGCATTTACTGATAAATGTTAGATTGGATATAATCATACTGTATAATGTATGGGGTATGGAGTATATGTCTTGAATTACAAAATACAATTGCTCATTGCTGGTCTGGTTACTTGTAGAGAACATATAAAAAGACTCCTTGATGTGCAAATATCACATTATTTGAAATCTACAGTGAATTCTTAACAAGAGTGAAGAAAATGAAGTATTTTTAAAGTTTTCTGTGGGAAAGTGCAAGCTGTTTTGCACATAGATTACAGACCACATCAACGATTTCAGTATATCTGTGACTGTGTCAAGCTGATAGTTCCCATAGAGCTTGAATCAGATAAAGGACATTATTTGAAATCTACAGTGAATTCTTAACAAGAGTGAAGAAAATGAAGTATTTTTAAAGTTTTTTTGTGGGATAGTGCGAGCTGTTTTGCACATAGATTACAGACCACATCAACAATTTCAGTATATCTGTGACTGTGTCAAGCTGATAGCTCCCATAGAGCTTGAATCAGACAAAGGACCAAATAAAATCATATTCTTATGTCAATTTATGATCACATTTTCCATAATGTAATAATACTTGGTACAGTGTGGGACATAACTTGGACTTGCCTATTTAGGGGCATACCAATGTCTGCACATGCAGGCTTCATCTTTTCTTGTGCGGTATCATGGACTTTTCTGTATTAAATGCTTCTTTCTCTTATTTATCCCTTGTATCTGACAGCTTCCCAAGTAGTTTTAGTGTATTGATGAACATGCAGTACAGCCAGGAAGCTTTGGGAGATATAGTCACAGTTGTAGATGCCAACAATAATATTCTACTGAGGTTAAGAATGGGATTCAATCTTTTTGAAGTACAAGTCAGGATAAGGAGGTTAACATCATACAGGTATGTTCTACTTCATTCTTATCTTCTCAATTGGAGTGTGCTTAATTTTGTTTTTTATCTGTTTTATAGAGACAGAAGGGCATCAAGTCTGGAAAATGAGATGAGTCAATGTCCTTCTGGCTCCTAACAGACCACTTGATTGATATATGTTCTGTTTTACACAGTGTTTCTAAATAGGCTTGAGTCGGTACGGTCGATCACACCGGGACCCGACCGTTGCCGTCGGGTCCCGGTTTCGTTTTGTGAGAACCGACGCCCTAAAAAAAAAAAAAAAATATGTAAGAAATTGCAGTTTTGCACACCACCAAAATCATTCCACCTTGAAACTTAAGTATTTAATTGTTACCAATCATATTCTAGCTCATCCTGAATCAATCCGAACTGCTGATATAAATATGGGTTGCAAAGCAGTTCGCCCCATGGGGTAATTGTTGTTGCCATCAGCTGCGAGCTAGCTACTGTACTGGCCGGGTCTCTCGGCAGGATTAATAAATCGGGTTGAAAGAAACGGCTTTCTAAAAAGTACTTCTTTACAACATACCGATCGAATAATTTTTAAAAGACAAAATGGATATTATTTCTTTGATTTTGAACACCGCATGCTTCTTTTAAAAGCTGAAAATTACTTGGTAATCACAAGAAGTTTCGATACGGATAGCTGTTGCAAGGCAAGTTCAGATTAGTCTCGGAAAAATGCGCAGTGCTCCTCGTAGTTAGCTGTAATCCGTGCCAGAACGAACCCAAACAAAGACGTGATCGTAACGAGAAAAAAATCATTAAAACTACGAGAGCACAATTGGAAAGACAACTACTCAAAATTATCGTAAGCAGATACATAACTTGGAGGAATAATACAATAGTTGTCCAAGAAAAGCCACAGAAATAGTGATATTTAAGGAGTTACTATAGGTACAATCATTATCGGAATGGGCCTGCTGATATGTCCGAATTACACGTTATTTGGTTTCTAGCCTCGTGTTCTAACACGAGGCTAGAAACCAAATAACGCCCTCTACGGTAAAAAGCAGTATAACAAAGGATTCAAGTATTTGCAGCAAGCCCCTTGCGATAAAAATGTACCCAGTTACTCCTCGATTATCACAATTTCTGTGGCATTTCTTGGGCGATTATTTAATTCTTTGTCCAAGTTATTTATCTGATTATCGTAATTTTGAGCAGTAGTTGTCTTTCCAATTGTGCTCTCGTAGTTTTTAATGATTTTTTTTCTGGTTACGATCACGTCTTTGTTTGGGTTCGTTCTGGCACGCATTGCAGCTATCATTATCAAGGAACACTGCGCATTTTTCCGAGACTAGTCTGAACTTGCCTTGCAACAGCTATCCCGTATCGAAACTTCTTGTGATTACCAAGTAATTTTCAGCTTTTAAAAGAAGCATGCGGTGTTCAAAATCAAAGAAAAAAATATCTATTTTGTTTTTAAAAATTATTCGATCGGTATGTTGTAAAGGAGAACTTTTTAGAAAGCCGTTTTATTATTCAAACATTAATGTTTTTTTGACCCGATTTATTCAACCTGCATGAATCAAAATGGCGGCTCGATCGTTGTCTTTCTATTTTTGCTCCAGTTTTTTTACTTTTAGAGGCACGATAATGGCACTAAACATCGCCAATCATGGATAAAAATAATGTCAAATGGAAGAATATACCGATCTGTGCCGAGGTATGCATGTGTTGATTTATTTGACTGATAAAAAAAGGTCACTTTTAAGGGACATACTGATGATATGCGCTTTTTATAGAGGCAAGTGACAAATCCTGCAAGCTGATTTCGGGACACCGGGTCCCGATCGGTGCAAGGCCGTCGGGACCCGGTTTATGAAAATCCCGACATGACTCAGGCCTACTTCTAAATCTACACTTAGTAACTACCATCTTGGGCTGTCAATGGCCATTCTAAAAAGGCATGCTGGGCAGTGCCATTTTGTAACTAGACTGGTTTGTGTAAAATACTCATGCATATGGTTGTACGACACATGCTGCTGCAACAATAGGGCGCGTTCACAATTAAAAGCGACCCTGTCGGCAAGTCGGGCAGGCCGATTTTTCAGCTCACGGGTTAACATCTTTCAACTGCTGCAGCGCATCAAATTGCTAGCCACCAATTGAATTAACCAAAGCGGTCCAAACTTTGTAAATTCAGTCAATGAGATTGATTGTTCCGATATCAGCGCTTTTATTTTGAATTTGGATGTCAATACCCACCCATCCGATGATTCTGACTGAAAATTTGCTTGATTTCTGACAAAATCAATATAAATGGATTTTTTTTGCCAAAAAGTGACAAAAATTACCACATTTTTTACATTGAGGGTCAATTTAACTACTTTTTCTATCATCGGGGCACATGCTCTCATAGAATAGGCCTATCAAATCTCTTTTGCTGATAATAGCAATCAGAAACTAGAAATGCAATCGTGTCACAACGATGTGCGTGCAATGACGCCATGTTTCTACGTGTCAAACGAAGGAGCTACTCTCAGAATTTCCAGAGCAATATGTAAGAAGTCTGTAGCTTCTGTGATAGTGGAGATAGTTAGGGCGAAAGAAAGGTCACCAAAACGGCCCGAAACGGAAAAAATGGTGCCTGGACGGTCACGCATGAGGGTTTCCGGAGAACGAAGAATTTAGTGACCTTGAAGGAATGCTAGAGACTACGCCTACGAATTTTGAAGGGAATTGGAGTAGAGGAAGGGATCTAGAAAGGGCTCGCAAGCACTGCGTGCAAAACCAATAGGACTTGGTGCATGATGAACATGTTGCGACGCGTGCTTTGGCACGAACGGCCGCCCATACTAACACAACCGAATAACAGTCTTAAAAAATGACGTCATGGCCGAAACGTGTTATAATAGGGCGGAAACTCGGCGGAATTCGTATAGTGACCCTTTTTCAAATGCGATTTACTCACAATTTTCTGCGTGAACTTATACCATACTTGGTATCATTCGAAAGGGCACTTCAGTGCGGTCAGTTTGAAACCATTGTCATCTGCGCAAAACATACTGCACGCATCAAACGCGCTATTACGTAAAGCATAGTAAATTCATCATTTTGGGCGATAACTTGGCGAAGAGGGCATTACAATTTACTAAACTTGGCAGACAGTTGTCACGTATATTGATACATGTGTCTGCCAAGTTTCATTGATGTAGGTATAAAGATCGCCGGTTTAGAGCAAGTTGAAGTTATTTCTCAATTTTCTAGAAAATGGCGAATTTGGAGGGCAATTTTCTCAAATTTGGTCAGTGATAGGGTATATAATTTTGTATATGGCTGGAAAGGGCATATCTTCAAGTATCTAAAACCAAAAAAAGGTACGGGTTTGCCAAGCCGTTATGGAGATACGGCCACAGAGAGAAAGCCAATTCCCAGAACTTTAGAGGGCGCTATTTATGTTGTGCAAAGCCATTGGAGCGTGAAATTTGGCATGGCTTTGTGCAATTATGAGATAAGGATACTGTGAGATTTGAATACAAAACGGAATTTGTATGAGAAAGTTATGGCAGTTTTAGATTTTTAGGGGTCCATTTTTCAAGTTCTTTTTATTTTTTTGACGGAGTCGGTTTCAGATTTGAATTTTGAGTACCAAGATGGCATTTTGAAGGTCAGGTTATACGTCGCAGATGAAAGAACATATCTTAGACTAACCAAATTTTGAGGAATTTATTAGAAGTTTGTAGGATCTAGGATGGTGGAGATAGGAAGGAAGATAGAAGGTTTTAAAATGGACCAGAAACGGACAAAATGGCGCCTGGACGGTTATGCATGAGTGATTTCGAAAATCGAAGAATGTAGTGACCTTGATGAGATGTTAGAGACTATGCCTATGAAATTTGAAAGGAAAAGGACATGAGGAAAGCACCTAACTAGGAATCACAAACACTACGTGCAAAACGAATGCGATTTCCTGACGATAAGGATAAGGAAAACACTAAGGATAAGTATATTAATGGGGCAGAATGTGAACGAAAACAAGGCAATGACGAAGGGTCGTCATTGCAAAAATTACCCCTCTCCTAAAGTAACCATAATTGTCGGTTTTTAGTAGGGTAAATAAGACTGACATTTTTGGAATCAGTGCAAACTTTTCTATCATGCATCAGGTGCATCACAGTGCTCGATAGCACTGTGGATTGTGAATCCATTGTGTTGCTCTGCAGTTAATTTTGTATATTAACCAAATTTCTAACTTCAATTCTGGACCAAACACCATACCTATCCCTAACCCTGACCCTAAACCCATATTTATGTGTTTTTTTTACTACACCCTCTGCCAGCCCAACATATTTATCCCTGCAAATTACTACACAACAATTTTTTCATGATTCCTTTCTTCTTTGTACTATCCTGGAACATAAACATTTTGTATGGTTGCAGCAGTGGGATAGCCTATCCCACTGCTGCCACTGTAAGGATTAGACATTTGTTTCTTTTTCTTTTATGTGAGATGGTTGTGGTATTGATTTAGAATCCAAAATAAAAGAAATAACCTGGGTACCATCTCTTTATAAAAAGTTGTAATTTTGATCTAAATCACAACTTTATATCAATCGCAACTTCGTAATAAACAGATTAGAGTCTGTAAGTTTGCGATTGGTTGGAGGACTTGTGATCAATCCATATCATTCACAACTCTAAGAAAAGTTCCTGTATGAAAGAGTATGATTTAAGATATAATTCAAGATAAGAATATTAAAGTTATACAAGAGGTATGGAGGTGTTTTAGTATTTAATCTATATTTGAGTGTGGTCACTTTTGTGTATAAGAATTGATAAGACTCAATTTGATCCTTTTTACCAAATTTCATGTGAACATATCTAGGCCACAAATAGGTACACAATATATACATATTTTGATAAAGTGAACCACAACTGTACGTAACAAGACAGCTAATGCTACTTTCATAAATCCTTTACTCCAAACAGAAATAAAATAGCCAGCCTATTTGGAGGAGTAAGAGTGACGAAGGAATATTTCTCTACTAGCATAGTCCAAGAAATTATTAAGAGCCATGTGAAAATTTTTGTCATCATGCCTCATATGAATTTCATGAAATATGCCAATCTGTTGTTTATTTTATGTATTTCACCAAAAACCTAACATTAGAAACCGAGGCCGCTCTGTAAATATTTATATCAAGTCTCAACTTACTAAAATTATGTGCTTGAAATGTCAAACTAATCTAAAAAACATGAATAAATTTGATCTGACATGGCACTTCAATTTAATATTCCTCCTACCTACATATAACTCATTTCAGTTGCCCTAAGAACAAAATCTCACAAATGTGTTGCTCTGTCATGTCATCATTATTGCTGGTGAAATGTATGCCTATTGACTGCGCCAAGTATACTAGTCATTTTAAACCAACGATAATAAGTCAGGGCTGTCGTTACATCGCAGTTCTCCCCCCACAGCGCGGCGGCCAAGCCCGCCCGTCCCTACCCCATTGCGATCCCGATGTGCACGCGAGAAGACGATGCACTGCACAAAATATATACACACTGATCATAACATAACTGAAGCTAGCTCGCTGTAACCAAACTATCCGTTGCCGATTTGATATTTGAAGATCACGGAAACCGGGGCCTATACACGTGCGTGCAATGTCTAGAGACAACGTACTTTAGATTCTGAGTTGCGCAAATCGGCAACAGAGTTTTGAACTCGGCTGAGTTTAGGCCGGCCACGGCCGTCCCCGGCGGACCCCCGCAGCTAGCTCGCATGATATATGCAGGCTCGCGCTCCGCGAATATTCAAAACTAACTTCCGATCGCAATCGATCTCGAGGCCTTCTTTGTCAGGAAAAACAGTGATATAACATTATAAAATGAACAGGAACTGAAGTAAATTCTTAAATGTATTCAATAATTTCATGTCAAAAAAAAATAATTAAATGAGAATTCATATGGGGAGCCAAATAAAAGTCACAAGTAAAAAAAAAATCAAAATCTAGCCTCTGCTGCCTATTATTTAAATACTGTACATGTATTCAACAAATCATGATGTAGAAAGATTGAGTTTGGTGCATCATCTCAGTTTAATTAAAAATTACAAAGTAATGGTACAAAGTGATAAATAATTATCAACTTAATAACTTTTCTTATGAGTTATGATTGTTCATGTAATATTAAACATGAACAATATGTGTGTTTATTACAATATATGTGTAATACAAGGTAGGAAAAATAACTACAAATTTTCTTCTTAGGTATGCACCAGATTGCACGATTTCAAGTGGAAAATCCCAAAAGGTCCCTACCGTGGGAGGGGGGACACCCCCCTCCCACACCCTCACCCCCTCGGTCGCTTCGCTCCCTCGCAGTGATGGTACCTCCTATAAAATTCAAATTACCTCCTTCAAAAATAATTAACAAGACCCCTGTAAGTGACACAGTACACGAGAAATTTACTAGACATGTTGCTCTCATGTTATTCTTCTTAACCTTTTCTCTCCTGTACATGTAGGTGCCAAAATGTTGATGAAGCAAATGATATTCTTGGACAAAGACCATTGTGTCCTCTGAAAGAAATTAAAATTGTGGTCTAGTACTCTAGGTATTTTTAAGTTACCCTGCAACAATATTTGCATCAATTCAAGATGAACAATGATGAAATGCTCTCTGATTCAAAACATGTCTCAAGAAATATATGATTTTGTTTAAATCATGTTAAAATATCATAATGGTTAAAACAAATAAAATTGAGTTGGTAGTGGTGATGCAACAATATCTTTGAATTATTAACACCAAATTTGGAAGTGCGAATGATCTCATTTTCAAGGCAAAATGACTAATTTCCGAACCAGACTTGGTAATATTGCCAGACAGTTATTGACCTTGTATTGTCTACTAAGAGAAATAGCTTGGAGAAATGTGATCTTCATCATGAAAAATGTTAGGAATTTCCTTGGGTATTTGAGAGGAACGATTCCTTACAATGAATGACAGAGATGCGAGTTCCCCATAACAAATACTGCAAATCTCATGTCAGAAGTATAGGATAATATGTTACATATTAATCTATATTTCTAACATGAGATTTGCAGTCTATGACAATAATACATTTCCAAAGTAGTTAAATTACACAAAGTGTGCATAGTTTCGGGTTAAAAGTTTTTTCTAATTTATGGAGCGGTCACAAAGGTTTGTACGAACGATTATTTCTTACGAATCTCCCTGTTTTTCCATTGTCTGAAAATCGTTCATACGGCGTTCGTAGCAGTTCGTAATGGCATTTGTGACCGAGGCTTTAAAGCCTTCTTGATAATAAGATCACAATTCAAACTTGTTTGTTTTGTTATTTATGTATTACATTATCTTTTTACTAACCATGTTTTTGTTTATACAGTGTAGGGGCTAGGCAGTCTCTGAGTGTGCCCCCCCAAAAAAAAATAATAATAATAAAGCTGTCATTGACAAGTAAAGATATGATATCAAACTTAGCATGGCAATTGGCAAATATTTAGTGTTTTCCTCAATAATATGTGTAGGAAGAGTGGATTAAAGATATTTTGCTATCAATCAGTATAAGCCTGCAAGTAAATCTGTAATTTCTCTGTCGATAAAACAAATGTCAATATTGAAGTGTGAATAGTGTTTAAAGTTGACTGCCCTCTGTAAGACATAGTCCATGTGATGAGTGATGTCTCTTTGATGAAAGGTTGTTGTTTTGGAGGAGTGCATCCACCCGTTTAATTGGAGGGTGTCAAAGTAAGGAATAAGATCAGAGATCAACGCTGAAAGCACATGTCTGATAATCAAGGAATCCACACCTCTTGATATCAGAGCACTTAAAGGTACTATGTCCCATTTGCAGGGCAAACAAATGAAAAGGTTAAATTCCATCAGCATTTGAAAGATTATACTAATTTAGAACTTCCCTCAAAACGAAAGGGCTAGAAAATGTCTTTTTGTGGGAAAATAACTACCGTTTGTTGTCGAATCGACTTTAGGGATTGTAATCCTTTTAGTAAATTGTCTAATTTTCAGAAACTTGTACCGAATGGTTGTACGTTTTCTGCTGCGCAAAGATTCAATCAGTTTAATTTTGGCAGTTACTAGACGTGGGTTGTTGATGTAGACATATGCTCATGTACCTGTTACAGCTCATTTTATGTATGTTATTACCAAAGAAAAAAAGAAAGTCTTTCAGTCACTCAATACTGTCTGACAGTGAAGTCTAGAAAGTAAACGGGTTTCCTTGCATAATTTGAATACTAGGACACTGCTAACTTATTCATTGGACAGATATGACAAAATTTCTGCACAGTTCTACAGAATTTGATGCTGGCTGCAAATTGGCCATAGTACCTTTAAAGCTTCCCTCACAATGTTGACCCAACCCACCTTGTTTCCTCTGTAAACACACATTTGAAAGCACCCTCTTATCATATGATTAGTCAGGTGACAACAGGTAGGTCTATCATTTCTAATTTTCTATGCATAGACTTCCTAGCCTTTTGAAAGCAGCCTGCTAGCTCTTTTCTTTGCTCTATAGTGAGTGCGACCCAGAAAAAACAAAACCGAGAACTATTGATGTTCAATCATAATTTAATCATAATTATAATTAATAAATGACATTTAGCTTAGATCCTCCTCTTTCATTTGATGCAACTCATATGATGCTATTTCACGCATGAGTGATTAAAGCAATTTGAAAGAACATAATGAAAACTGTTGGGACATTTGTTCTTGGAAATTGTGTGCGCATACATGTACGTCGCTACAACACGTAAACTACTATTATGACATTGTTGCATCAATTTGACCATATCTTAAGTTACCATTAACGTTATAAATTGGGGCGAGTCGCATTTGAAAGGAGAGAATTTTTGCTATTTTGTGGAATAGAAATTACTTATGGGGACCTTTTAACCCCTCAGCCTTTTGTTCTTGAATGTTGTTACACATTCATTTTCTGAGACAGAAGTCTATGGCAGATGTCCCAATTTTGTGTTAATAAGTGTACACGGTCATGCTCAAACGGCTATAAGATCTGAATGCGCCTACGTATCAAATTGGGGCAAGCAGATCTGGAGACTTCAAATCTTAACCTAAAAGCTGATGTCAAAATCATTGTCATTGGTCCAATAACCTCTCTGCCTTTTTGTTTCCAAAGTTTCCACCAATTGACGAAAAGCTATGATAAATCGAAAATTAGCCATGACGTAATGGGAGATTCCATTATTGGTTTGAGGGGTAACAGCATTTAGCCCTTCATTCCCGCGCAAGCTAGGAGACGACAGAACTTGCGATAAGCCAATATTCAAGACCGAAATCATTGGAAAAGTGCCTGATTTCTTTAATTTTGGAGCATTATGTGAGTCCTACAGGAAAGTTATTAGTTCAATAATGTTTTAAGTTTCATTAAGTCCAGTATTACTCATAAATAAGAGTTACAAAGGAACAAAATAGAGATTTTCTTCGCCGTGCTCCGCAGTCAATCATGTTTCCATTCTCACGTCCCGTATCCGTGCCGATAGCGATATGTGTGTACTTACTTCCACTACAATGACTCAATGCAGGAATTATGACTGTGGGTGCATGCTGTACGTGTATTGACATGTAAATTTGTGCTTGTAATGTTTGTGAGTGAAGTGATTGTGAGCCTGTAAACATGTGCAATGTATGAATACAACATATACCCGGTACATATACATAAACGTGTGTGCTAGATGAGGCGAGGGATCGGGCATTTAATAGTAATTACACCAAACACCCCTATTTACTGTAATGGAGCAGTCCAACCACTGCTCACTGAACCGCTGTAGCTTGATAAAGTTCAGGTGAATCCAACAGATGCGTATGGGATTTTTTGTCCAAATCGGGCAAAATGTTTTCATTATGGAAACCAAAAAGTCATTTGGCGGGCGGTATCTGAATTTCAAAGAATAATTTTCTGCTCTTTCATATGACACCTTAATCAGGAAAAATGAGCCAGGAATAACAAAGTTCTGTTTGTTTAAAGTGATGCTTGCATTTCAATAATTTGATTAAACAAATTCGTTTTCACTGGCTGCCTGCCGTAGCAACAAACGGAATTGACAAAAGACCTAACTCTGTTTCGTTGACGATCAGACATAGACGAAAGACTTCATGCATGGCTGATTGTCAATGAAATGGAGTTAAGTCTTTTGGGTACTGAAATGTATGATGTATGCATGGTCCATCCTCCTGTATAGCAGTGAGAGCTGGACGTTGAATAAATCACTGGACAGCAGAATTCAAGCAGCTGAAATGCAGTTCATAAGAAGAATGCTTAGACGGACAAAATATCAAACAAATAAGTGCTCAATAAGGCATGTGTCGAGTGATCCCTTATCATAAGGAAAAGACAACTTCAGTTTGTTGGGCATGTTAATAAGAGAAAACAGGATACTGACAGGAAAACTTGAGGGAAAGGGAAGGAAGCAGAGGCAGATAGCACATCAAAAACATACGGTAGAAAGTTCATTAGGCTTACAGCCTTTTTACACACAGCTAAAATTCATCGTATCCAGAGATGATTAGTATAAACGTGTTTAACTCAACAGTTTTAAACATGTTTATAGAAAAATTTCCCAGTGTGAACATCGTTTATACGATGTTGGGATAGATACGAAGTCGCGATTCATACGCCCCTAAAAGCAGGCTGCAGATACGAAGTTCGTATCTAGAGAGCTTGACATTTTGTGTGTGAAAGGTTATTCATGTTTAAACGTGTTTCAGACGTGTTTAAACTGGATGGAGCGTGCGCTTTGATTGATATGATATGACCTTCAATGCGCAATGGCACTACTGCGCATTTTACGAGCAGTAGTTAATCACGAAAAGATTAACGATCGCACCAAAATTTCTGTGTGTGAATGATGTCGTATGTTCAGGTGATTAGTTTAAACATGTTTATACTAATCATGTTTTATAGAATTTTAGCTGTGTGTGAAAAGGCTGTTAGTAACGTCACATTACAAAGAACCAGAGATAGAAGGAGATGGAAAGCCTTGATCGCAAATGTCTGGAATAGACTGCCAACAACACCTCCCATGAAAACTAAAACTACCCCCAAGAACCATTACCCTTAGGCAACAACCCCCATAGTGTGAGGCTTATTTGTTGAGGCGTTAGTTGGGGGGGGGGGGGGGGTAGGGGGGATAGTTGGTAGGGTGTTGGGGTGGGGAGTAGTTTTGAGGGAGTGACAATTACACAGATCTAATTTTGCCCTTAGTTCTTATTAGTTAGTTCCTATTCACGATCTCTCACCTTTTTTCATCAGACCTTGGTAGGCACAATATTAACTGCTTCAAATTCAAAAGTTTATATAAAAATTGTCCATTGTTGACATTTGATGACAAGTTTGATTTGACATTTTTATGTTCTGCAGTCTTTTTGATCTTGAGTGTTTTGTGCATATATATTTCTTTTTTTCAAGGAGGAAAGAAAATGACTCATATTTCATTTCAGTGGGAATGAAGGAGATAGAAACTAAGCTGTCATATTCAATCCATAAATATGACATCTTCCCCAATATCTCTCTTGCACAAATCCAGGGCTATATTGCCACTAGATGCCAAAGAATTTACCAACAAATAACATCTCTACAGTGGCCCGCCCACTTCACCCCAACCATCCTCTGTAAACTTTAGGCCTGTCCTCATCAGCTCGATATTGCCAAATACTAACCCGCTATTTTAACTATCCCGAATGCAAATTATCCTGCTAATTTGTGTCTTCACCAGCCCGCAGTTGCCATTAGCGGAATATTTGGTCGCGATAATCATCTCAAGATATGTTTGCTAGTTTGCAAAATATCCTGCTATTTGGCAAAATCGTTTTCACCAGCCCGAAGACTTGCACTATGCGCGAACGCTGAGCAAAATATCTTGGGCTAATTTCTGGACCTCTAGTTTCAAGTTTCGAGGTCGAGTCTCGAGCTGATGAGGACGCGATTTGTAACTTTAGGCTTATTTCCCAAATCAGAAATAGCGGGCTCTCCTGCAATCTCGAGCTGATGAGGACATACCTTTGTGATAGCTTATTTGACCGGCCTTCGGCACATTTACACAGCCCAAAAATCATTTTGAAAACCATCAGGGATTTTTGACTGCCATTTACACTACTGTGTGAGTTATGTGCATGTTAGCATTGAAGCAACCAAAAACTCAAAGAGTGAAAGTACTGCAAGAACTGGTCAAGGTGCTGTTGGCGAACCAAACACATTCCAGAGGTGGGTTTTTTTATTTGGGTTTACTGGTGGTTGCTTCGCAGCTTCTGATGAAACACAGCACTGAAAAAAATACATGGGGGCTCGGGGCAAAATAGCCCCCGAAATGCCAAAAAAGCCCCTGAAAGTCATAAAAGAGCCCCCCAAAATTGAGAAAAAAATTACGATTTTTGCTTGCAGTGTAAATGCAGCTCTTGTCTGCTTTTTGGCTAGTGCAAGTGATTAGGATTTAAGAGGCCATATGATTTATGAATCCTTCATGTCAGAAGGTCTCAGTATTGACAGAGTCCTTAGACCAGATTGGACCTTGTGAAGTGACATTCATTGATTTTTTTGTTTGTTCCCTCAAGTTCACTCCAATAAAGATAAATTACATGGATGTGGATGGATAAGACATTGATACTGGGTGGAAATTTCATCATGTGTTATCATACTTTACTAATTCACAGTGAAGATGTAAGAAATCTAGAGCCCTTCCCAAATACTTATTTCATATTTCCCTATTTACACAGTAGAAATAAATTGCTGTGCTCCGTCACCCAGCTAGCCAAAGGCGATTTTACATTTGAATACCCATTTTTCCACTGACAATGCCAGAGGATAAGGGTGGGTTGGGGGTGGGGGGAGGGGGCCAGAATGTCTTCAATCATTATAGCCCCTCTCACGAGCCAGCCTTTGTACAAAAGAATTGAGGCTTAATTTAACCATGGACTAGGTCTATGGTTGAACTCTCTGCCCACCCTAACATCTATCAATCTCTTTGGCTAGTAAGGCTGTGCACAACCGTGTAATGAGGTACCCGAGTACACTCCCAGGCTTACAAGCGAATACTCAAATATTCGGACGCCATAAAAAAAAAATATATATATTTTTGTTTTTGTTTTTTGTTGTTGCCACCACCATACCACGGGAGCAGTATCCCAGGTCCGTCTCCGAAAACTCACACAGTTTTACTTCGAGTTGCAGTTGAAGGCGCCGATTTTAATAATAATAATAACAGTAAACAATGCTGTTTTAAATACCAAAGATGGCAGAATAATCCATTTTCCTACGAGTCCAAACAGAAATCCGGACATTTGGTCCCAGTTTCTGAGTGGTGAGTTTGACAGTGATTGAGCTGGGAAACATTTTTACCAACTGTACCATGCCGGGGGCTTGGACAGTGCCAGGTGACCAGGATTTTTTTTTTTTTTTTTTTTTTTTTTGCGGCCGAATATTTGAGTACGAGAAATCGTACTCGAGTAGTTGTCAACAGTGTGGGTACTCAAGCATTTGACTACTCGTCGCAGCCCTATTGGCTAGCCTTCACAAACTGTCAAAGTCTCGGTGCTGCCACTGCCACTATTGCACTGGGATTCCTGCTAATGGAAAATAGAGGCTCTCTTCATTTATGTACCATATCAATATCCATGTTGATATATCATCATATTTTGTCAGCCTGTATTGCACAGAACACCATTGCAGAATCTTCCTATATCCTACCATGAAGTTGAGGCCTTACAGGGGAGAATGGTATAGGATGACCTCCAAATCAAAACCTAAATTTTAAGTTAAAAACACCAGTTTGGTAGGGAAATCTCCTCCACAATTTGTGATAGGAGAGACTGGTACTATGTCAGGTAACAGTACTTCATTAAGAAAGTGTGGCTTTGGAAACCAATAGCATACAGGCATACAAGGTATGGGCATAGATGCTATAATATGACAGGAATGGCAAAAATATAGGAATATAAAATCCATTTTTGTAATGCTTCTAGGTGACACAAATCATTTTCACTTCTAATTTCCATTGCAGCTGTTGGAATTGTAATATTTCATATCTAAAGTACTACTTATCAACAAAAATCTAGTTAATCTGAAAGCTTGATTTTGGGAGGCTTACTGTATTTGGGTTTTATCCTGCAGATCACTCAGTACCCTATACTCCTGAAGGAGTCAGAGGACCAAGTAGGGTACCAGCCCTGGACTGGTATTCGTTACTTATACCCATTTAAAGGAGAAGTCCACCCTGATATATAAGAGAAGCAGAAAATGAGAGGATTTGGTCAGTGAAGGTTTTGAGCAGAATCTGATTAAAAATACGAAAGTTATGCATTTTTGAAGTTGCGATCAATCAAACACAAATTGGCATCTATGTGACGTATCTTGGAAGCTCCCCTCCCATTTGCAGTATACTAGAAATTCAGAAATGTCTCTATTTTCTGTTAACAAAAATGTTCAAGTATACATTTACCCTGAATATAATTATTGCAAACATGTTTTTATACAGCCCCTGTATGAATCAAATACATATCGTCATCAATAACTGAGAAAACGGAAAATTTTGAAGTTTTCTGTACAGAGCAAATGGGTGGGGAGCTTATAGATATGAAAGATTGATCACACCATCAAAAACTCATAACTTTCTTCTTTTTAATCATATTTTTCTCAAACTTGCACTGATCAACTTTTTCCTCTCACATTTATGCTTTGATTAAAACCAAATTAATATCAGGATGGACTTCTCCTTTAAGGGCAGGACAGAAAGTTCAAGAAGAAATGAAAATAACCCCTACCAAATATTTTGAATACATGAGGGGTAATCTTTCATCTGGATTCCCACAAGAGCTTCGGGCTAATTTCCAAATCCAGGGTTTTTCAGTCTCTTGCTGCTCGATTGGAAGTCGGTGGCTGGGCATACCTTGATGAAATGGGATTCACCAATTTTGTCTTCTTCTGACTTGACCTGTTGGATTAAGGCATGCTTTTTAACATCATCGCTAATAAAATGCGCCATACATCATTGGGTTCATATTTTATTGACAAAAAGAGTTAAATATGTACCAGGTTATGTAGATTTGCAGAGATTTTCTTTTCAAACATGAAGTATTTAATTTTAAACTTTATTTTGGATTCACAAATCACCAGGCAGTGATCGAGCATGCCAAATTACAAAAGTTGTTTGTACACATATTCCGAAATGCTCACAGAGAATGCGATGAGATCTGCTTAATCGTTAATTAACAACTTGTAGCAATAGTTATCGGGTTCAGGCCAGGTGGCTCGATAGCTGTTCAAAGTGGCGCGCCAAATACTTCAACTTTGAGTGTTGTCCCCTTGGATTCAAACGCAAAGCTACTGCATTGGTACTTCGGAGGTACACTTCTCACGTAAGTGCCTGAACGCTTGGAAAACTAACCATCTGGCTCGGTACGCATTGGAACGGCATGGGTCGTACGGTACGGTTTGCTTCAAAAAGCGCTTGACTACACACTTAATGCCCTTGTGTCTTCTATTAGACGATTGTTAATAAACTAATAGGCCCAAATTCACAAAGGAGGTTTGTCGACAAACCTCCTTTGTTAATTTGGGCCTTAATGTCTATGTGAAGAGTATAAAGTAGTTAGATCCAGAAGGGCCTGATGGAAGGAACTTCTTTTCTTGAAGTAGCAGTTATCAATCATGACCCTGCAATATTCGTTGAGAATTTCTTTGCCATCATGAGGGAATCCTGTGGATTTTGTCCTTGAATCAGCATTGCTACATTTGCAGGATTATTTCTATCTACCAAGGGCAAATATGAGATCATCAATAGGCCCATTTACACAGCCCAAACACCATTTGAAAAAAAAACGTTGTTTCGGACTGATATTTACTCTACTGGAAAAATCTATTAAAAAACGTGGGTGCATCCTCATTGGGATTTTGGTGTGTAGTGGGCGTAAGTGCACGACTTGTAGCTGCTTTGCATGCGATCGCACAGAAGCAAAGAGAGTCACCTGACCAAAAACCTGAATTGTACCAAAGTTTGGGCAGTTACAATTAGCGGGCTATTTGGTCGCCAAAATATCCCACAAAATCTTGGTCTTGTTTCCAAAATAGCCCGCTATTTAGGAAATAGCGGACTTATTTTCGCCCGTCTGAGCTAGTTTGTGTTGAGCGTATCGTTCTGGTACGGACGCAATTTCAAGCTTAAGGAAAATATCCTCTGAAACCTGAGTCTGAAAATAGCGGGATATTTTGAAATTCAGTCGGATGAAGATGATTGTCACAATCATTTGATCTTTGTTTGTTGGATGGCAATTTTAATGGTTGATCCTTGATGTAAATTGAAAAAACCTACACACTTGCCCACCTGCACCTACACCCGCACCCACACCCGCACCCACACCCACACCTTTCCTTGGATATGTAACTCTCATCCTTACCTAGTCTACTCAACAGATTATTATTTGAAGTGATTTTCTGAATTACTTCTGCTGTATCTGACATTATCAAAACTGGTCAGTCCTTTTATACATGTACTTATAACATTTACTTGGAAGTCCTTTTACTTTTAAACGAGGATTTGACTGCTGATTCTGGTGCTTCGACATTTGCCTAGTTGACAATAATATTGCTCTCGGCTTCATTTCGGCTTCATATATAGGTTAGGGTTAGGGTTAATGTTGGACTTGCAGTTGGGTATTAGATTAGGTTTAGAGAAAGTGGAAAGGTTAGGTCTAGCTTTGAGTCCAGAGTTTAAGTTAGGAATTTGATTAGTGTAGGATATTAATCGTAGAGCAATTTTCACAGGAGAAAGTGTCCTACAATGTTTTTTTTTAACCACCAATGCACAGGTAGCATAAATTCAATTTCATTGTATTTTGCCTCTCTCCTTTCTTTTCTTCCTTTCAGATTTGTTGCAGTTGATTTTGCAGATAATAAATGGCACAAGGTGGCTGTTGGCATCAATAAGAACCAGATAAAAGTTTATATGGATTGCGCTGAGGTTGCGACGCTCCCAACAAGAGCTGGAAATGCAAGGATAGATTTCACTACAGCAGGAAAGTTTGTGGTGGGAGGACATTATAATGAAAATGATGTTCCGTTTAGGGTAAGTACAGTTTTGCAACATATTGATGAAATGGGTTTTAATTTAAAAAAATGATCTATTCTCAGTCATTGAGGCTGAACATTACTTGGTCTATTCCTGTAAAACAAAATTGTGTTATCAATCTCAAAATTAAACAAGGTCAGACAGATGCTTTTTTTGGATAAATTTATTGATTAACAAAATATTTATTTAGTTGACTGAAATGAAAATAAAAAACAGCACTAGTTGATTATTCTTTTATGGTGCTTTAATATGCCTGTTGTGTGAGGAAACAGCGAAGCAGCCATTATTTATCCGGTAATGGGTTGGTTGAGAGTGGGTAATGTTGAATCTTGCCAAAAGCATATTAGTGTTAGGCTGGGATATAAACCCTATACCCCTTTATTTGTCCAGGGGTAGTAGAGTTAACCCCTTTCATTATTAATGGATTCACCTTGTGATATTTCTGGTAATGATTTCTAGGAATTAAAGCTTATCTGCCATAGTTTACAAGAGGGATTACACCAGCCTGCAAGGTCACTGGACAGGTGGTTATCTCATTAACTCAGCTCTCAGTTAACATAAGAAAAAGAGGATCATGGGGGACCAATGGTCACCGATTAGGCATTGTTTGTTATATAGAGGGCGCAAGTAGCTACAAGTAGTGCAGTGGGCCTTTAAAAGACAAGTGAAACACTATAAACTACCTCACCATAACAAGGCTTGTAACATATTTTTTTTTTTGTTTTGTAATGTTCTTTATTGTGTTCATTCAATACATCAATCAATTCATACATGTACATCTGTGTTACATTATATCATTCAATACATAACATCGAATCATACATCATTTAACTATATAACATAATGGGGGGAAAAAAACCCGCACAGAGTATAATCAATCTTAGTAATATCGAATGAAGATATAAGTTATTCTGCCCCCCCCCCTCCCATAGTTTTTTTTGTTTTGTAATATTCTTTATTGTATTCACTCAATAAATAATATTAATTCATACAAATTGTAATATATAACATATTGGAACCAATTACAGAGTACAAAATACAGTAATCTCAATTATATTGAATGAATTAATATTGTTATAACCCCCCCCCTCTATATTTTGTTCTGTAGTACTAGTATCTCTATTACATATTATAATTGATAACATATTGGAACAAAGTACAGACTACAATCAACTCAGTTATATCGAATGAATAAAGTTTGTTATACCGCCTACCCCCGTTAAAAACAAAACCAACAACAACAAACAGAAAACGAAAACAGAAAACAAAACAAACAACAACAAAACAAGAAGACGTGGGCAGTCTAAGGCAGTCGAGACCGGTCAATCACACACAGCTGTGAACCGGGCAGGCCCCCCCCCCTTTCCTCATCCCTTGCATTTTCTTGCATATTGTCCATGTTTACCTTGAGATGTTCCCATTTTTTATAGTGGAACGTCAACGTTTTTCGTTCAGTAGCACTCTTTCTTTCTTCCTGTTTACTTTTGAATATTTTCTCTCTTATTTCTTCAATACTTGGAGGCTTCTTTTTTTCCCTACTAATAAATATCAAATATTTAATTAATAAAACCACGTGATTAATCATTTGCCTATCTTCGGTTATTTCGTCTAATCCAATGTGAACTTCCTTCCAGCTCATATCTTTAAGGATTGGAATATCCAAACTATCACTACATTGATCCCATAATTTTCTCACCATTTCGCATTCAAAAAATATGTGCCTATATGTTTCCTCTTCTTTTCCACAAAATGAGCATTTATCACTTAATATGAATTGAAACCTGTATAAATAACGATTGACATAAACAATTTTATAAAGCAATTTGAATTGAAATTCTCTTAGTTTATTATCTAAAGTACTAATTCTTGGTCGGACAAAAACCTTTTCAATTTCTTTAACCGACAGATTGTATGATGAATGTAAATTCTGAAAACTGACAGGGACGTCTTGCATTTTTTGTATGCATGCCCTGTACAGATTCTTCGAACAAACCGATTCAAATTGGAATGTTTTCTTTGTGAACATAAATTCTATTTTTAGGTCATGAAATGAAATTTGCCTCTTTGTTAAATCGATTTTCCATTCCTTAGGTATATTACCATAGATTTCTTTAAGCATTGATATTTCCTCTTCCTCTAGTCCCATACATCTGAAATAAGTGTCCGACTTTAATGTTCCTTTTCCATCTATAATATGGTACAATCGGTAAGTATTTTTTAAGAAAAGATTTTCATTGAAGTATGTTTTTCCACTATTGTGTATAAACCTATTATTTAAAAAAATTTCATTCCCTTTGTGAGTTGTATCTTTTTTAATAAAATCATTCATATCTAACCAAATATTTATTAAATCCCGATAGTATTTTGGTAATTGTATATCGATCTTGTTAGGTAAATAGTTACAGTAAAAAATAAAATTTCCTCCGAAAGGTCTCATTAAAAATTTGAAATACTTTTTCCATTTAACTCTCTGGTTTCCTGTTACAAGTCTTTTAATCCACATCACCTTTTGTACTTTCACAAAAAGTTGAAAGTTGAGCATTTTTAATCCTCCTTGCTTGTAATCAAAATACATCGTACTTTTTTTAATTTTGTCTTTACCTCGCCATATTGATGACAGAGGTTATTCAAAACTTAACAGATATTTTTGCTTAATAATCAGGGAAGAAAGACGTAAAATTTACCTCTGCCATTAATATGAGGCTTGTAATACTGTAATGATAAAGAGAGAAGATCGTACTTGACACAACATAGAGGATAGTAACTACTATTACCTGTATACTATCCGAAGACTTCCATATTAGGCTAAATTCCTAGCCATGTTTGCTGCATTGGTCACAGCTTCACAGTAGGAATCATGCCCTTTGGCAGGAGACTGCTGGTAACACATACCTCTTTCCAGAAATTACCCATCAGGGCAAATCAAGGCATAATGTATGAAAACTACAAGTAGGTCACCTTACATTTCCAGTGTGGCAAAAAGCTGTGAAACATCATGAAATCATAAAATAAGTAACAATGCCCAACTGTGTATCTTAATGTAGTTGACCTCAGTTGACCCCAAACTAAAAACTGTTGCCAAGTGATACTTTTTTCTCAATCCATCTCAAATCCCTGCTTTCACACCTCTCTCACACATCTCTTTATTATGTAGACCTCTATTTGTTTTGTGTTTCCTTTTGAACAAGTGTCTGTTTTCCTCTCACACTCTGTCATTCTATAATTTTGTCTCTTGTACTGTCTTTAAATAAATATCTTTCTTTGTCTCTCTTTCTTTGTTCATTCATTTTCTTTGTCCTCTCTCTCCCATCTTTGTATAATTTTCCATTCTTTGTCCTCTCTAGCTCTCTTTGACCCCCCTCTCTCTTTCTCTCTCTCTCTCTCTTTCTCTCTTTCTCTCTTTCCCCCTCTCTCTCTCTCTCTTTCTCTCTTTCTCTCTCTCTCTCTTTCCCCCTCTCTCTCTCTCTTTCTCTCTTTCCCTCTCCTGGCTACCATCCTTTGCAATAGCTGTCATATTTTTATATTAGTACAGCTCTGTGACATTTATTAAAAATTAAACACTAGTGACATCACATACACACAAATTTGTGTAGCTTTTTTCATTTCCAATCTGTTTCTTTCCCTTTATCTCTCTTGTCTATTTTCTTATTTCATCCTCTTGTACATGATTTCCTCTCTTTCAAAACATATTATCTTAAAAATGGTCCTTTCTCAACCCTTTACGCCCTACCCTTTATTGCAGACTATAAGATTTAAGTTAGAACAAAACTTATAACAAATCAACTTCTTAGTTATAGCCAGAATGGCGTAATAACGTCAATAATAATTCTCAGCAGAGAACAGATATATCCATGAGAAAGACATCATCCTAGAAAGAGTGAAATTTGATGAATACGGGTCAATCAGCTTAACTTGGCGGAGGAAGAAGAAGATTGGAGAGCATCTTGATCTGTCATAAACCCTAGAGGGGGCCAGTAGGTGATGAGAAACATACATGTACCGGATTGAGATGATTGCGGTGGGTGGTTTAGTGTACAATACATGAATGTGGTATGGGACATGCATGCATGAAGACTACATAATAATAATAATAATAGCTTGTTCTTATATAGTGCTTTTCAGGACCGCAGGCCCTCTCAAAGCGCTTTACATAATATTACCCTCATTACTATCATCAGATAAAGGCTTACTCGCACCCAATGTATGCACATTCTCCACTCCTTGGGGAGCATTCCGGCCAGGCATCATTTTTACAAGCACACTTGCTCATCTAACCACACTAACTTTCCCATCCTACCGGGTACCCATGTAAACCTGGATGGAGAGTGGCAAATGTAGATCAATGTCTTGCCAAAGGACATTAGTGCCGCGGCGGGACTTGAACTGGGGACCTTGTGATCCACAGTCCAGTGACCTATCCGCTCGACCGTGACACCTCTAGCCCATGTAATGACTCTATAAATTATTGCTTGATTTTTCATCTCTTAAATGAACTTAATGATGAAAATAATAATTGATGAACTAAGTATGCCAGTGCTACACAGGAGAAAAAAAACTCCTCTACAAACACAATGTTCATACACTATGCATGTATGTATAGGAATGTCTTGGTTTGTTCTTATTTGTTACGTACAACGGTACAAGATATTCAAAGCATGTTGAAGGAGGAGATGACTCAACTCATCGGAGACCTGTTGGCCAGCTTGGATGGGCCAGAGGGTAGAGACATGATGGAAGGTTGATTTCATGTTTATATTTTCCAGTCTTCCCAGAAGTTAAATAAAATCTTATTCTTTTCATGTTTATTCCAGGGGGACATCCAAAATGTGATATTTTCTGATGATTTCAAAGCTGTTAAGGACTGTGAATTTGAGTATCCATGCTACAGAGACGGACAGCTAGTAACATCTGTGAGTATTATTTCATCATTTCTATGACTTCTGCCCATGTCCATGTGTGCAAGGGAATGAAAACAAGAAATGTAAATTAGGATGTGTGCTGACTTTGTCAATGATGATTCCAACTTTTGTGTGGCTTATTCCAATGAAAGTTCATCTGATGTCCTCTGAACTGAAGGTTATGGAGAAAAGATATTACATGTATATCAGTGTAATGTGGTGGTGGGTGGTGGGGGGGGGGGGGGTCAGGTATAAATTACAAATGCTGACAGAGAAAATTGAATTTGTAGATGAATGGTGGTTGTAGAAAAAAATGGAAAAAAAAATTATCTTTTAATTATAAGAAATAATCAACTATTCCACAATTATATGACAGATTAACATAATTTTTGATGACACGAATGGAGAATATTTCAATAATGAAAGAGCAGGAGTGAAAGAGAGACAGAGACAAACATAGAGGCAGACAATGAGATAATAATAATAATAATAATAAAAACGGTTATTATTATAAAGCGCTTACTACCGAAGTCTCTAAGCGCTATAACAAACAAAATCACAGTAATAAACAATTTCATATTAAACAAAACAAAAAGAAAATGTAAATAAACCTACAAATTAAAATACATATGAAATATTCATCAATGTGAACAAAGTAAGTTAATCATCAAAAGCAATTTTGAATAAATAGATAGACAGAGAGGAGAAGGACGAGAGACAGAAAGAGAAAGAGAGACATGCAGAAAGATACAGGAAGGCATATAGTATGAAGGGACAGATGGGAAGAGAGACAGTCAGATTGACAAACTTCAAGGGAAAGAAATAGGGAACAAAGAGAAAGGGAACAAAATGTCAACAATTTTATGACATGTAGTCTAAAAGTCACTTCAAATGTTTTTAGAGGTGGATGGGTATTTAGTTTTTACCATGTTAATGAAAGATATGAGTCATTTTCCATCTGGCTCACATCAATTTCTTGTGAACGTTAATTGATGTCTTAAAGAAGGACATTTGATGATTTCATTTCTGTGACTTCCTGAGTCCAAATGAAGAAAAAAAGGAGAAAATTTGAAAGGAGACAATAATAGATATGGGGCATAAATGTAAATGGATCAAACGAAGTCAATCAAAAACCTTAACAATTGATAGAGAACAAAACCTCATATATCAATAGCTCTTAAAATATAGTTCTATGTATTTTATCTTCCCTTGAGACAAATATCTTTAAATCAGTGCTAATATGTATTGTGTTGCTGCCTCCCCCCTGAATATTTTTCTCACAATTTCTTTGCTTTACCAGTGCTGCCCCTGTCGTTAATAAAAATATTCCAGCCTTATGTGGAAGTGATTTGGAGACAATGACTTTTATCTATGTTGACACTAATATGTAAACCAGGCTCAATTGACTCTATGTGGCATGATTATTAACATATGGAACGAGAAAGCAATGATCTACTCAATTAAGGCAGCTCAAATAGAATTTTGACCTATTGTTATGTTCAGATATTACGTGTCAGCATCAATTTATATGTCAGGGGCCAGGAAAAGGTAGATTGTTCCTGGTTCCCTCCCCTTTAATAGTTAAAATACCATATCAAGCCATCTGTTTTGTGTGATATGTCAAGAATGACATGTAATTAGTGACGTTAACTTTGAATCTGAGCAGCACTAGATGTTAATATGATGTGATCAGATATAGGGTCATATATTGAAAGGAAATTAGGAAAAAATATAATCTGTCAGTTAATAATCTAATCAGGATAATTTATTAAGGTATTATCCAGTTGATGAAGACTCTATGAGACCAATGCACCATGACTCTAACACTACTGTGGGTTAATAAGATCATGTAAGATGACATATAAGGCGCATTTAAACTGTCAAATACCTCATTAAAAAAATTGCGATGTTTTGCGCTCCCATTTACACTTGTGCAGAAACATCACCGACTGAAAAGCTCAGTGATGTTTTGGGGTGTTTTGGTTGGTAATGCGCATGTGCGGTCTTCCCAATGCAAAATACGTCTTCGATCAGCTGTTTTTTTATGCTGTGGCTGCTGCAGTCCAGTGAACTTGATTGAAAATATGAAAAAAAATGCAAAATTTTGAGATTAAAAAATGTACGTTTCAAAATACAATGTGCATGAAAAATATAAAAAATCAAGAACAAAAATGCCAATTTGTACCCCAAAATAGTCATTATTTTATATTTATACTTATAGTCAATTTGTTTCTCCATTGCCAGTTTAGAGACTTCAATGATGATGTCAATTAATTTTGCTCAGATTCAGGAATGGTACAATGAACTGCAAAAGAACTAGACTCGACCTTTACATTGATTTTGTACTTTCATTCATGATCAATTTGTAATTCAGCGCATTCTGGATCAAAAGATAAAACTGAAATGTCACTAAAAGGTGACACTAAACTGCTATGTGTGGGTTAAAGAGGATTCTGGATCTTCCCTGTCCTGGACTTTTGATGTCACAAAACTTTCTTTTCTTTCAATCTAGTAGAACTACCTTTGGTCAAATTGAGTACTATTGAAAAGTATGAACTATGATCAAAGATTATCTATTACCATTTTAATTCAATAATGCAGGCACCACCATCAACTGTGAAAGTCGAGACCACACCAGTATCTACAACACCAGAACCTACAACACCAGAACCTACAACACCAGAACCTACAACACCTGCACCAACAACACCAACACCTACAGAACCTAAGCTCCCAACACCAGCACCAACACCAAAGAAGCCAGAGCCACTACCAACCCCTGAAACACCAGAAGAAAAGACAACACCAACACAGAGCACTGGCATGAAAGTCTCCTTAAAGCCAGAATTGCAATCTACACCGTTAGAGCCTGAAGAGGAGAAGCCTACGACTCCCAAAGATTTCGAGGTGAAACCTTCCGCAAAGCCCACGGTGGGACCTGTCCTTGTCACTGTGATAGAACCTTACTACACGCCTACCTCAAAGCCTTTCATGACCACCGCCATAGTGGATAAAGAATTGACACCGGAACCAGGAAAAGATGTTACAATGGATATAAAGGATATTTTCACGACGACGATGCCTGTTTTGCCTATCACTGGGACAATGACTCCGGTAAGTATACCCATGGAGATGAGAGGAGTCATCTCCCTGGTATACCATTGCAAATTACTTTTTAACTTTACCCTCCCTTAAGGAACTTATCCTATAATTTCTGCCCTAAATCTTTGATCAATAGGTTTTTGTTGTCCTTTTATTCAAAAGAAATTTATTTCTCCTGCGATTTCTTTTCTTGATATTGAGTTTCATTTTAATTCAATTCATTTCATTTTGATCCAGTTGGTACTGCAATAAGTAGTTCATTTCAATTAAATTTTAAACATAATTATAAATCAGTATGACCGCCGTAAAGTACAAATTCTCTTCAGTATATTACTTAGAGAAGAAGAACATTTGGCTGGTGGGTTTTAATTGAATTAATTTTTAATCTGATATGAATTTCACTGATTTAAAGGAAATCATAAAGAGATTTGCCACTTTGTGAATTTTTTTAGTAGGGTCATATATTAATTGTATGGTTGATCTTCAATAAAAATTACTTTCCATCCATCATTAGATAAACAATGGTATCATTTTAGAAATCAAAACTGGAAGATATTTACCACTTGAAAAAGGGTAGAAAACTATTGTAAAAGAGCTTTTAATCTTGAATGTATTTTCTTAGAAAAATTAGCATCTCTGCCTTGTCTTAAAGTGTACTAATCACATGAATACCGCGAAAAGAAATAATTTGTGTTTTGCTAGAATGTATAAAATCAACCTAAAAAAAACTTAACCTGCCATTATATAGGTAAACAGTTGGGGATTATGAAGAAAATAAAGATAACTTTAAACCCCAATCATATTTTGAATATATTGCTTGCACGGAACCCAAGTCTGTAGTGGTCCACCTGCACACCCCCAATCAGTTTTACCGGGAGGATCGAGAGACCTGAGGGTTACAGTGATTCAGTTGGATAACAGCTGGGGTCCCTTCCTTGAAGAGTTTTCCAGAATCTTGAGAAAAGTCAATCAGATTATTAACCAAGGTGATGGTGTCAAATGTCATACCCTTCAGAATCTCAATCTCTGCCCTTGCTGTGTTCTCTTACATTCTATTCAGAGGAAATACCTTACAATGTCAATACCCAGCGACTATCTAGTCATATAGTTTATATTCCCACAGATTCTAGTATACATGGAGATATACATGTAAATGCACATCATTTGTTCATCAAATTGTGAATGGGAATGTTAAATGGCAGAATTCATGGGATGTTCTTTCTATCTTATAAGGAAAGTTACTAATGTTTTTTCTTCTTCTAAGAAAATAAAAATCATTCCTAGGTAATAATTTTTCCCCATTGAGTTTACACCTATTGGCCTGATTCAGCAATAACGAATCAACCCCTATAAAAACAATTGAGATAGTAGTTGATAAATATATTGATACAAAAGAAGTTCACAAAATTTCTGTGGGAGGAAAAAAAGTTGATCTGATGAAATATTATTTAGATCCTGCTGTGAAATATACAACACTGCAAAACAATCAGCCAATCATATTCAGTGAAGCTTTGCCCATCAGCCAATCAGATTCAGTGAAGTATCCAATTTTCTGAGATCATGTCGATTTGTTACTCTTGTACGTTCTAGAATCGGTTGGCTTTTGCTACTTTCTCATTCATTGTTATCTATGTTTTTTCCTATTTTATTTCTTTTGTGGGATTTCTCTGAGTATTGCAGATAATCTCTTTATTTTAGTGTAGTTTGGCTTGACTTTGTCTACATTTTTAATTTTCAGTGCTTTGAAACTGAGTTTAAGTAAAAATATAAAATAGGTATAAAATAGAGCAGAATAGTTTTTAAAGTGCGCTTTTTATCTTAGAAATCCTCAGAAGCTATTTAATACCTTGGGAAAGTTGCATTTGTATGCATTTGATGAAGTGGACAATCTTCTTACAGTTCATCAATTCTAAATCACCTAGAAAATAAGTTTTATTGCCGAGACCTTCAAATAACAGAGTAGCCAACTTTGCAACAATATGGATGAGTAAATATGACAACTTGCACATAGGCTTTTGCACAAAAGAGTTGATGTTGCATCATTCTTGGTGGGTTTCAGTGAATAAAATCTGTTTTGATAGACAATTTCTTGTTTGTATCCTACTGTGATGAAAAATAAAAAATATAGTACCGGTAGCCACTGCCTCATGGCACAGAACTTTTCAGAAATTGCCATCAACCAATCAGGTACTGCCAAATATTCCCTAATGTAGGTTGGCCTGTGGAGCTGAAATTAGGCGTGACAATAACTTGCCTAGAGCGAGAAAACAGATGGGTCTACTCTTTGCTTGCCTGATATGAACTGCCTGAGATTATGCACATTTCTCAAACTCTGGTTTATTTTTAGAAAGATGTTTACATGTAATAATAATTACCTGGTAATTGTAATATATACTTTTTTAAATAATACTATTGTTATATTTTTACACGCACATTTGTATTACAACTGTAAATAATATATATTCAAATACCAGAACTCACAGATGAAAGGAGGTACATAAATATACATTATCATTTCATTTCATGTTCTTTGTAAATTTGCTTAAATATTAATAACATTTGCTGATGTGTCGTCTGCTATTCAAAAGCACATAAAAGAAAATCAAGGTTACAAAATACAAAACATTCATACAAATTAACAGAATTCAGTTATATTGCAGAGATGAAATTCCTGTAGGGAGAGAAGCTTCCCTTCTATTCACACAAGGGGCTCCCTCCATAGGAATACCCCTGACAGACGACGTGGAAGCTGGCCTACGAGGGCGTAGCTGAACAGTCGTCTACATCTGGGGCTGCTAGGAAGCGTTCCTTTGAAAAGGAGTACGCTTTCCAACTCCAAGACTTGCTTGGATTTTTCCAACCGAAGTCATTCTCACCTGACATTTCCCATGTGGGTTTAAAACTCTGTAAGGCCTACACGGTCAAGGATAGAAAGGTGCGTGACTTTGAGGCCCACGCCAGATCTGGCATGGGGCTCACCACCTATGTGGGGTCTCTTATCAGCCTCAGGGTCAGGTCGCAGGAACTTGCGATTTCCTAGTCCGACGGCCCAGTGTTAAATGAGATCTTACACACTTTGACAGGATCTCTATGGTCGCTGCCGTCGTCCAGGAAGGAATTTGCACTTTGCTCCTTGGAGTTCTTGAAAAGGATATCCCCTCTCTTTTGACGGGATTACCCCCACTCAGGGGAGCATCTGTTTGGGGGCCACTTTGCCGCTGTCCTACAGTGTGAAATTGACTCACGGAAACAGGCGACAGAGATGGCAAAGCAATTTTATCCTTGTCAACCAGCCTTAGCCAACATTCTAGGCTAAGGCATAGGCTCCTTCCGCAGCACGCCCGGCACAACCTCCCGTTGCAGCACCTACCACTTTACACCCCAGGGGTGGTCATTGGCCTGCTCGCAGTAGGAGCTCCTTCAGGAGTAGGGTGAGGCTTCGGCCAGGCCTTTTGATGGTCCCCCCCCCCCCCCCAAGCAGTGGAACACAAAGTAGGCGGGCGGCCTCAGTATTTCCTTCCCACTTGGGAAGCTGTTACCGAAGACGCATTCATGCGCTCCGTCGTGCGAGATGGCTTCTGCATAAGTCTTCCAGAGCCCCTCCGGCACAGCGTGATCCGTATCCACCCGCCAGCTTTGTTCGCCCTTTTCCAGCAGCATATCTCGTCCAAGATACAGATTCTGCTAGAGAAGGGCGCTATAGAGAGGGTGAGAGACCACTCTCCTCTGTGCCTGTCCCTGATTTTTGTGATTCCCAAACGCTCAGGGAAATTGAGGATGATCCTAAACATGATGGTCATCGATACCTACATCCACCCCCCCATACACTTCCGAATGGAGACACTAGCATCCATCCTGCCGACAATCGAGCAAACAGACTGGGCCCTCCCGCTCGATTTGAAGGACACTTACTTTCACATCCCAATCCATCCACACTCGCAGGATCTCCCGGAACTCGCCTTCCAAGGCGAGACCTTCAGGTTTGATGCCCTGACTTTCAGGCTAAGACCTGCCCCGGGTCTTCACCCAAATAGTGTCGGCTTTGGCCGCCTTCCTGAGGAATTGCAGCCTCCGTCTCTTTGTTTACTTAAATGACTGGCTCTTGGTAGCAAATTCGGGGTTGGTCCTTCAGGATGTGTTGCACCTGATGCGCCCCGACTACACAGGAGCTAGGATTTATAGTCAACTGGGAGAAATTAGAGCTGTCCCCCACCCGTACCCCAGTGAAATATACATCCCGAACCAGGTTGCTCGCCCGGGCCACGACAGGACTCATGGTGACATCATGACATCACTCCTAAAACTTTACCAGCGATTTCCTTGGCGGCTCGGTCCCTGCGTCTTTCTCGTAGAGTGCGAGCCAAGTGGTGGCTTAAGTTTCTGGGCTACCTCGTCAGTTTGGTGGAGATTGCAGACTTCTGATGAGGCCCTTTCAGAGGCACCTCTTGAAGTTCTTTAGGCCGAGCATGGATTCCATTACTGAGGGAAATCTTGTGTCTTCTTGCCCCCTCGAAAAGTGAGTCCTTTCTTGCTCAGGCAAGCCCCTTCGTACCCCTCTTCCATCTGTTTCCCTCATGATGGATGCGTCCCTTTTGGGCTGGGGCAGCCATTAGCTATCTGTTGGCAGCGCGTGTGCGTAACCATCGTAAATCAGCCTGTAAAGAAACAAGCACAGCTAAGATAAAAGATCTGCCTAACTAAGGTCAATGGTGTACTGTAGCTGTTGTAGAAGAGTTTGGGGGCACAAGCCCCCTCCCCCAAATTTTTTTTCAAGCCTACATGTAGAAAATGATTTCAATGATTCCAATGACCCCCTGCCTTGACATTTCCAAAGAAATGGAATTTTCCTCATTGGTTACTTCCGGAAAATGGTGTGAAATTAAGATGTATGATAACAATGAAATATCACAATTTTATGATTACTGCAACTTATCCCAGTCTGTCCTAGAAATCCCCACAGGCAAAATAAGTGAAGCTCTGAAAAATGTCTTTGTTATTATGGAGTTAAAGTGATCTTATCCCTGTCTCCTGGCGTGTCTAATTTTAAACAGAAATTACTTCGTGGTCTGATTCATTTGCATATAATAAAAAAGCAACCAAGACATCTGTTTAAATCGCTTTTGTAAAAATTGACCTTTTCAAGAGCACTTATTGGAGACAAAGCACTGGTTCAAGTAAGACTGAGAGCCAGTTTAAGCCGAGGTTTACTGTTTAATTCGGGGCCAAAGGGTACTGTACTCTAAGGAATTGTTGCACCCTCTGACTTCACTATTGTTTACTACTAAAATCTACTAAGTTTCCTAAATTTAGTAGGAATCTCAAGGTGGATTTCTTCCCCCTGACCTTCTGAAAACTTTCAACTTTTACAAGAATACCATCTGAAGGATAATAGGGGATTTTCCCTAGTGTCAGGAATCATCAAATAGTGTCAATGGGGACACCTACTCTGGGAGCAAAAAACCTGGGTGTTTATTACATTCGAGAGTTTCATTTGAATTTGCTAGGAACCCACATCTGGAGATGGAGTGTTTTCTTTAAAACTCTAGCCAAATCTATACAATACGAGACAATATTGGCACTTCAATGTGTCACAGCGTTTTACAAACATATCGTATAAATATACACACATCTAATGAACATAAGAAAATATATATAAATACTACAAGGACATACAATGATTATTTTACTATAACTAGTTAAAAAGAAAGCGCATTAGGGACTTTTTGGAAAACAGAACGAGATGTTGAAGCCTTTTATAAATGTAATGCTTCCTGGGAGAAATTTCAATTATTAAATATATTTGTGGCCTTCCACCCAGTAAATAAGATCGATTGATCGATCTGTATCAATAAGGTCGATTGATCAACCTGTATTGAAAAAACACAAGTCAGAATCATTAATCAGGAGAGCTTAGGTATTTGTTTCCAGTTCATCGTGACTGTGCCATGGACCAGTGATGGCCTGGTGGTAGAGTCGCTGCCCGGCAAGCAGTAGATGGCAGGTTCAAATCCCGCTGGTTCCAAGATTTTTTCTGACTTGTGTTTTTTCAATACAGGTTGATCAATCGACCTTATTGATACAGATCGATCAATCGATCTTATTTACTGGGTGGAAGGCCACAAATATATTTAATAATGTTGAAGCCTATATACACTTATTTTATTAATCAAATCCGTTCCACTGGCTGTCTGCCCAAAAACAAAGAAGACAAAAGACTTCATGCATGGCTGATGATAAACGAAACAGAGTTTGTTGTTTGTTGCTACGAATTCACTTAATAATATAATGGAAATGCAAGCATTACTTTAAGCAAAAAGAACTTTGTTATTCCTGGCTTATTTTTCTTGATTGAGGTGTCATATGAAAGGGCAGAAATGGTCTTTCTGGAAATGTGATTTTGAAATTCAGATATCGTTTGCCAAATGACTTTTTGGTACCCTTTCTTCAAATTGTTTTTAATCAATCACGCGTGAAATATGCATCATATGAGTTGCATCAAATGAAAGAGTAGGATCTAAGCTTTACAAATATGTGTCATCTATCAATTATAATTGTGATGAAGTTATGTTTAAACATCAATAATTCTGGGTTTCATTTTTTCTGAGACGCACTGTATATGATACACTGTATAGATATGAAATTTGAATGTGTGAATGAAGAATTCTAGCTCAATAAATCCTTTTTGATTTCCATACTGATTGCCATTAATGCTCTATAGCTGAGCTCTAACAACCCATTCGCTATAAAAGATTCTGCTATCTTGGCAAAATAACTTGTAATGGCTATTAGCCGTAGATCCAAGATGGTAGGTGGGTATAACTTAGGCACAGGAACTTAAATTAGAATGGGACCTTAGATTGTTGGAAGAATGTGTTAAGAATGTCTGTGAGTGGAACTGACCATTTTCATACACTCTCTCTGTCCATTGCTGTCCCTCTTTCTCCCTATCTTATTTGTCTCCCTCCCCCTACCCCTCTCTCTTCCCCCCTTCTTACCTGTTATTAAATGGACTGTATGGCCATATTAAAGACAAGAGTTCATGGACTTCTTGATGTTTTTCTGGAATGGAGTTATAATGCTATTTTTTCTTCTATGTTTATATCCTCTCTCTTCCTCTTACATTTGACTGAAAGGATCGAATATCCATTTTAGAAACGGGATTCCCTGGCGTTCCTGATGGTCTCATTGATTACCTCCAGAACAACGATGACAATGAGGTTGTGGTCTTTCTTCTTGAGCAGCTCAGGGATGAATATCCAGTGAGTACAAAAATGTTTGATGTGTCCCTTTAAACGCATGTGTACCAAACATCTTATGCGATGTCAAAGAGTTGTATAGTTGTCAAGTGGATAAGTCACTGGACGTACTGTAGATCTCAAGATATATGGGGCTTGAATCCCAGACCAGCTAGCACTAATGACATTTGGCAAGACGTTTATCTAAATTTGCCACTCTCCAACCAGGTGGAAATACAAACCTTGGCGGCTCAGCAAAAAAGTGGGGGTAATAAAGTATCAAATCACAACTTGACAGATATGAGCTGTAATATTTATAGAGATGCAGAATAGTGTAAACTCTGTTAAAGAATATAAGCTGATGCCTTTGTGGGCCTCGGCAGACAATATTTTTTGTGAATTTTTGTTTTTTGATTGTCTGTCCGTCCCGCTTTATCATTATCGCAATATCAAGAGCCATATGAGATATAAACTTCAAACTTGATGATAGCATGCACCGGTAAGTATCACCATAGAAAGACAATCTGATTGGATTTTGAAGTAATTAGGTCAAAGGTCACAGAGGTCAATTAAAAAAACTACAGGTTTTAGCCTTGTTATTGGGATATCTCAAAAACAACTAGAGGTACTGTATGAGCTTCGAAAATTGTGATATGAAGAAGACCTAATAATATTTTATGGCAAGTTGAACAAAAGTCATAGAGGTCAATTTTTTTAAATTAGAGGTATTGCCTTTGTTATCACAATATGTCAAGAACTTCTTGAGGTATGAGCTTCATACATGGTGACAGTATTGCTATAGGAAGATGATCCTAAAAATATTGCATTTTGGGGTTAGCAGGTCAAGATCAAGTTGACATTTAATTATAGGGTTTTTGTTGTCATTGTGATTAAACATGTCACAAATAATTCCGTCCATTTCCTATACTGAATTTAGAGCGGAGGAATAAAGGAGACACAGTTGCATTTGTCTTGTTTTTGTATTTATTCATTTTTTTGCAGACAATAAAAGGTCTGCCTGGCCAACGTGGAGGACCAGGAAGACCAGGAATACCTGGACCAGCTGGACCAGAGGGACCAAAGGGTACTGCTGGTGGGGTAAGACCACTACATCTTTGTATTGGAAGAACTATTTTAGAGACAAATCCTGCAACTTCAAGTTGTTTTGTCATTTGGTGCAGTGAAAACATTATTTGTTGTATTTTGGGGGCTCCATTTCCAATTTTTATATTCCAAAATTCAGTGAACATGCATGGACAGAATAATCACAAAATAAGCTTTGATTTCATACCTCTAATTCATGAAAATTATATAAAGATTGCAGCAATCATGATAGAAAAAGATTGCAATTTCACAAGTTTTGCGATGTTTCATCTAGTTTCAGCTAATGATCCATCAAAACAAAATCGTTTGCCAAAAACATGGCAATCTGTTTCGCACCAGCAACCCACAAGGTCCGCGGTTCGAGTCCCGCCGCGGCACTAATATCCTTTGGCAAGACATTGATCTACATTTGCCACTCTCCACCCAGGTGTTACCGTAAATGGGTACCGGTAGGAAGGAATTCCTTAAAATGCTGTGAGCGTCGGAATCGGCAGCCTAGCATAGCCAGGTAATGTTGGAGCGCCTTGAGGACCTTGCAAGGTCGATACGTGCGCTATATAAGAATCCAATATTATTATAATTATTTCTTTTCGAACTACCAAGATCGCAAGTATTGGACTTCCAGGGGCAAACGGTCCTCCAGGAGAAGCCGGTCCACCTGGCAAGCCTGGACCTGAAGGGGACATAGGTGCTCCTGGACCTGAGGGCAATCAGGTAAGTTGTCCATTCCTCAAAGTCTGTACCTTTAAACCTGGTTTGGCAAGTATTGACTCCAAGATAACATTTGAGTTGTGTAGAAATCAGTGTAAAAATATGTTTTTGTTAAAGTGAAATCCAACCTTTAGAGAAAAGTGATTTAAAAAAAAGCAGAAAATGAGTGAAGCAAAATGATGAAACTTTGAACGAAATTGGACAAAAAATAAGAAAGTTGTGATTTTTTACAATCTTTAATCACTATGCATATATATGGGAACTTCAAATTGGCCGAATCAGTAATGTTACTGTGGTGTAGTGCCGGACTTCTTTCCTATTTATTCCAACACCCAAAATGACTTCAAAGGGGAAGAATTCGGTGAATGAAAAGCAAAATTCAAAGGACGAGTCAGCAAATGCAAAGCTGAAGTCAAACAAAGGGCCCAATATAAATACACCCATGGCGAATGCCAGGCCGAGAAAGGGAAAGACCTGAGAATCCAAAGAGAAAAGTAAAGATAATCCTCTCATGTCCGGGTTAGAAGAGGTACGTGATGCACCAATCCTTTCAAGAAAGAGCTGTGTTAGGGAGGCACCGATATCAGCCCCATCTTCACTGCCCTACCAGGCAGAGGTGAGTGACTGGATTATTCAGGCCCTCGATCCAAGCCATCCTTCCCTCATCGTCACGTGAAGGGATTCAACAAGTCATCCCCCGAGCAAGCGAGGAGACGGCCACCCGTCAAGAGAGCCGCGCTGTTGCTTCCCAACTAGACCCAGTGTGGATCCACGAGATAGAGGGCAGGCATTAGCGGTGTGAAGAACGTATAGATACTGCCCGAAACATTGGACCAAAGAATATTGTCGAGGAGATCTTATCTTTATGATTTTGTTAAGAGATGGGATGCATTCTGATGCATAGGAAGATGTGCATATACAGATGTGCATTCCTTTTACCTTGATCAGATTTATGTCGACTCTAAATTCAACATCTACTTGAGGAAATTGAGTGTTTACGGTGATTTGACCATGGTTATGATTTCTCAATGCTAATCCATGACAAGTTAAGTATAAAAAGATGTAAATAGCACTTTACAGAACCCTTTACAAGGTTGAGAAAGGTGAAACAAACAAAATTGTCACTCTATGCATAGAATCCAATGCAGGGCAAGGAAACATTCAAACTTGGCACTCTGTGGAATTTGTTACAAGGTTAGGAAGTGCAATGTAATAAGGCTTTTATTTTTTATATTTTTTCCCAATTTCTTTGAAGTGGAGATTTCAGGCTTGATATAAAACCATGTCGGTGACAACCGTATAGTGTTCTATTATCTATCAGTATTAAAAGAAAATGAATTAAGGTGTAGCTTAGGAAATGCAGAACATAAGGCCACTTAAAAAAATATACATGTTTACTATCCCTACCTGCTTCCTTTCTGGGGGCCGCCTCCTTCCTATTTTTCAAAAAAACAGGACGCTATAAAACATGTTTTTTTTTTTTTTTGCCTAAGTTATTCATTGCAAAATTGGTGAAAAATGTTACAAATCCAGCCATTTAAAAAATAGTCTTGATCTCAATTGTGAGGAATGCAGTGAGTCATAGTTTCTATGATTCGTTTGAACTTCATTTCCTTCATGTTAATCTGATAAGTATACCCCCAAGAGGGTCATATTATATCTTATTTACTGCAACATTCATGCTGTGTAGTAAACAAAATATAGAACTTGTTTGCCTCCAACTCATTGGAAAACCATTTTTCATTTGACAAATGTGTTCAGTTGCTTGCAATCATGAGAAAATACAAAATTTGCTCATGCAGCTAGCATGACTAAGTGTTTGAATTTGGGCCTTTTTTCTGTAATTAAAGATTTTGATATACATTTATTCAACCTTATTTAAAAGTAGAGAAAAGGAAGATGTAATATGCATTTTCAGTTATAATTGCCCATACGCTTGTACATTTTTTTGGCAGCTGTATCATGAAAGTGATCTCTCAGAATCTACTCATTTTTTACCTGAAGGACAAAAGGTCAACAATTATTTGACCTTCAGGAATGCTTGTTTACAGTAGAGGTAATGTATGTGTAATGTGAAGAGAAGATCTTGCCACGTCATAGGTACGATTGTATGTTGAAGTCAATGTAAAGGTAAGGAATAGAACACCGTTTGGGAAGATGGGAGAAACTGGAGGTGTCGTCAGATGAAAATATCATGATAGTCTTCCTTTATCATTTATAGAAAATATGTGAGAGGAAATTCTCTTTGAGATGAATTGGTGTGGCTATTTATATGAATGCCCCAAATGATCATGCTGTATACATTGTATTTTGACAACAAACAAGTAATTTCCTTTCTGTAGCAGAAACTGATAAAGTTTATCTCCAACAAATATATATTGTCCTACGGTATCCAAACCTTATAATGAATGTTTATGCCTGTAGTAGAGGGTTTACAACAATTTTACCTGAGTAGACAATTATTTAATATCAAGGATGTGAAAATGTTTGTTACTTTATTTCTTATCATACTGCAAAATCTGTTTTCCTTTTTGTTAAGAGGAGTTGAGAGTGACTGACCCAATTTGGACCAATGGTTCAAAAGTACCCTGTGATGAAGTCTGTCTGAAGTTACTTGGAGTAGTAAGGGTCTTATTTTGTATCCTTTTTGGGGGGGTATTATGATGATTTATTCCAATTATCTAGAAATACACCAGAAATCAGTAAGATGGATTTTCTGTTCTTTTCTAGGGCCTAAGAGGAATGAGAGGAGAAAGGGGGCAAAAAGGTGAAGAAGGAATAGAAGTGAGCAACTCTCTTATATTAAAAGATCATTTCTTACTGACTTCTGGATCTATAGTTATATAATATCTCTCTAATTAGCTTGCAAAAAATACTAATGCTGAGACAAGCTCAAATTCTCTGCTTAGGTATGACCCTTATATAACACTTGAAGACATTTCATTTGTGATCATACACACAAAAATGGTACACTTTATTCTGTCATCCATGTTTTGTTAGTATTTATATTTTCTCTCTTTTTGTTGTTGTTTTATCTGGTTGTTGACATAAAAGGCTTTTTGTGACTGCAGAGACAGGCATAGACGCTTTTAACAGTTTTAAATGCATCCTCTAAACCCATAGAGAGTTTAGCGATATATAGATTAAAATGCCAGAAAGTGGTATTACTTTGAAATGAAGATAGCTTGCTCACTTTTAGCCCTTGCATGGACTTTGCCACTGGGAGTTCTTATGTTGAAGTGGGGATGGTTGTAGTGCTATACTTTATTTACTCGTAGAAAAGATATTTTAGTTCATTAACCAGGTACTTGCTTCAAAATATGTAAACATATATTCAACCATGTTTATAGTATGAATATTTTTTTCTTTCCCACATTAAGAAGCAAACTATTGCCATTTATTCTTGTAATGATTTTCCTTTTAATTGAAAAACATGAAAAGATTATTACATATTTCTAATTTTCGACACATTCAATTTTTGGGAAATATTTGAAAAAATGATGTATACATTACCTGAAAACATCTGATTTTTTTTTTTTTTTTTTAAATCCATATTTGAAACACATTCCATTATCCATCAATGTTTGCATTTTTTCTTATTTCTTTCTTGGAAATCAAATTATATTCTGGAATATGTGGAGGTCTTTCTCTTCTTTAAATCATTAGTATGACATGATTTCATAGGACAGACAGCAATTTCTTTGCTGTGCAGAACTCTATAGAGTGGCAAAGTCTGTGTTCACTTGCTCAGTGCTAACACTTTGGCTATGTTTGTGGAGCCTCAGACAGTCTGATATTAAGCAGGATTCATTTTGATTACGTTTTTTGCTGTCCATACATACAAGATCTCTCACCATGTTTCATATGGCACTGTATCGGCTTGTTCACATACCGTAATAGTATTTTTGTGTGCTAAATGAATGGGGATTTAAAAAAGTAGCTGCACGCGACATTTGTCCTATGTATACTCACTTAACTGTGTGTTATAAGATACAAAAATGTTTAGTGTGGTACATTTAAGTATACTTTAAAAGCCTGTGGTAAACTACTGTGGTTTGCTGTGGCATATGTGAATAAATCTTAATGTGTCTTATGTTACGGAGAGCGAACATCCTCTCGATCTACCATCTGCTGGTTTGATGAGATCTCGTACTGTATGAACAGCAAAAAGTAATTGTGTTGAAACTTGGTTAGAATCAGATGACAGAGGTTGGAATGAACATCTAGCTTTCGTCTCTTACTTCATAATCTAAAACAGTTGAGAGGAATACAGATGGCTTCTCAGATAACCAATAACATTGTTTCTAACCTTGTGCATTTTTCTATTTTTGTTTTGAGGGATACATAATCATTCTGATCATTCTCTAGCTTTGTTACATCAATGGCTGGTAAAGTTAACTGTTCTATCATGTCTCTGGTAGATCCCAATCAAGGACAGCGGTGCAATACATCTTTTTATGGAGAAGGAGTGCAATGTATTTCAAATATTATGAAGAGGTGTAAACCTTGTTTTTCCCCCAATATGTGAATAGTAAACAGTGCACTACTCCCCAAGTTTGTCAAATGTACATTTTTGTTATATGTAGTAGAGAGAAACCATATCCAACAGTTTCTTCACATAAATTGCAATAGAAATACAGCTTTTTAATGCTATAGTACCATAGGATTGTAGTGTAATCTAATGTATTTATTTAATTGTTAGAATGAATGCATAACAATGCATGCAATATTTTCTTTTTGTTTATACTTATGTGCACAGTTGCATGTGGATACCAACTCTTCAACCGATAGTCACTATAAAATGTCTAACCTTTTTTTTTTTTAAATCTCTGACTAATATTTTGTAATGGTTACCAGACACAAACTCACTCATCATACACTGAACGCCATCCTAGTAAAATTAATTGTATTAACACTAGACTAGGAAAGTAATTTAATATTTCAGGTAATCGTAATGTATTACTTGTACCTAGCATAGTTTACAATATTCTTCAGGAGTACTCAACCTAAAGATAAATTCTCCTACAGATTTTGAATAACCATCAGGACATTTAACTGCTAATTTCCCAAAGGTGAAATGTTGTAGTTACTTTGATTGCAAAGAAGCCTAAAATAGTAAGAATAATCTACTCTGCTTCACTTATCTTCATATACTGATTTTTTTTTTATCAGGATGACTTGCAAACTTGAATACTCTTGGGGGCAGGTTTGAGGAGTCAAAATCACAATTATAACGATTCAAAATTATACAGGCAGGGAAAGGTAAATGTGATTTCTACTTCCAATTATTTCTCACTGCATCAATCAAACAAACGTTAATTGATCTTGTTTTCCCCTTTCAAATTTTAGTGTCGGACTTGAATACAGCTTTTATTTTTCTACCAGAACAAAAGTTATCAATGGTCGGTGAGCCTTTTCATTGTCTTTTACCACTTTGCTTGGGGGAAAAAAATAACCTTAGATAAAGTGCCATATGAATGCTGTGAACCGTCATCATAATATTTCTTATTTTTGCTTGGTATGAACAGGGAAGGGATGGAGCCCCAGGGCCAAGGGGAGATGATGGCCATTCAGGATCAGATGTAAGTAAATTGAGACTCTTCCTAGCTTTAACCCATTGGCTACTGAATTCTCTAACCCCTATAGGCTTAATACAGGAGCTACTGAGTCCACAAAGCTATGGGTTTGGAAATAGGAAATGGATGGTTTTAGAGACAGAGAGATAGAAATAGAAAATAGAGAAAAGGAGAGAGACAGAGAGAGGCAGAGAGATAGCAATAAAAAATAGAGAAAAGGAGAGAGAGACAGAGAGATAGCAATAGAAAATAGAGAAAAGGAGAGAGAGAGAGCGACAGAGAGAGACAGAGAGAGAAATAGAGAGAAATATAAATAGAAATGAAGAGACAGAGACAGAGAGAGTAGAAATAGAAATGTAGAGACAGAGAGAGAGAAAGGGAAATGGGAAAATGAAATAATGGATACAGATGTAGAGGGAGAGAAAAAGTAATTGAAATCTAGACATAGGAGATAATTAGAACTGGTTTGCACATCAGTGAAGTACAAAAGATATTCCTTCCCCTTTTGAAGGTAGTGTACATCTTTTCCAAGCAGTACCATAGATTGTTGATCAAACTGAGTCTATAATCTTTTTGCAGAAAGAATATATAAATATTTTTAAAATAAAATTTGAAGAATATATAATACACTCTGTGTGTCCCTAGTGACAGGTCTGAGAGGAGGAGCTTTCTGAGCAGTACCTAATTATACTGGTTTTTGTTTCCATTATTCTTTTCAATAATTTGATAGGAACAGCTTGACCTGTTATCAGATACCATGTTTGAATTTGGGCAGTTTAATAGAAACAATGCACAGCACTATAGGGGTTATAATTGAGACTTTATACATGAGCTTTGATAGACATCACTCTATTTCCTGATGATACCATATTTTACACTATTTTAATTTCTGATCCTGTAGGGTTTTGATGGATGGAAGGGAGAGCTTGGACCCCCTGGACCACCAGGCCCTATAGGTGACTCAGGCGGGGGAGGACAGATTGGCCTCCAAGGACAAACGGTAACACCTGAGATCCTCTAATATTCCCCTCCTTTCATTCCATTTTGCCCTCCTCTTTTTCTTTCCTTTTCTTGTTCTTCCTCTTCCTCCCTTCTTTCTCTTTCTTCTTGTCTATTTTACTGCTGTATGTAGTTGCTCTATTTTTCTTAATAACTGTTAACAGAATATTTTCTTTCCATTATAAATATTTTATGCATATTTAACGATAATACATTTTCTTTTGAAGCACTTTACCATCAGCTGACCAAAGGGATACTGGTTTTATTTCTTTAACTATGTAAAAGGTTCTCCCATCCTTTATTAGTAAAAGTTCTTATTCTTATGTTTAAATTGACAGATAAGTCATGTTATATGTGTTGACAGCTGTAGCTTAAAATTATAAGTGATATTTATAGAGATACAGTGATAGAGAAATAAATAGATTTTATGTATTATAAAGACAACATTTTGAAGAAAAAAAATAGATTTGATGCATTATATAGACAAAATTTGGAAGAAAAAAAGATTTTAGAGGGTTAATGTTAGCAAGGATTTCATTTTGTATTTTGATGAGCCCATTCACAGTCTTAACATCCTCTGTATTTTCCTCTTAACCTTTGACCTGTAGGGTATGCCAGGGGATCATGGTGCCTGGGGACTACCTGGTCCAATGGTAAGCAAGATTGTGAATAATGTGTTACATTGTTATCATCTGTTTGGAGCCGCAAACGCATTAACCCATATCATGTAATGCCCTTTTAGCTCCAAAGAAATGATTTGATTATGAGGACAGATGGTTTTTCAATAATTGTTTGACAGAAAAGACACATACCGGTAGTAGATATAAATATTGTTTAAATGGTTTTTTAAATATGTGTTTAGAAAAATCTTAATGTGCCCTTTCTGATGAAATATGATGGCAGGCTAAAACCACAGTACTCAACTTTTTCTCATTCGCAACATCCATCTTGTTGCAAGCTTTTACCAAAAAGATATTAGAAATAAATAAGGCACGTAAGACAAACTTTTTTCTTTGTGAATTAAACAAAATCAAATTGACTTGAATCTCGCTGTAAATCACACACAGATTTGGGTATATAGCTACCAAAACTTGGGTCTAAAATTTCTATTTCTTGGTATAATTGTAAAAGCCTTTCTCCATGACATAATGAAAATGCTCTTTTTTTTTTCTTCACCTTTACCAGAACATGATTTTTTCTTTTAAAGTGGTGGCAGCAGTGGGATAGGTGATCTAACCATCAGAAAGTATGGTATTACTTTTGCTTTATAATATTTCGTGTTCAACTCGTATGGTCCTGAATAGACTGGCATTCATTTGGTTCCATGAATTGTACTTCATGCAGGGTCCTAGTGGTGAAGGAGCCGTACCTGGAGTCCCTGGTCCACCAGGAGAAATGGGGGATCCAGGACAGCCAGGAGGATTAGGGCTAGCTGGTATCTTTGTAAGTTTCTTTTAATAATAATAATAGTTTGTTCTTATACAGTGCGTCCCAGAAAAAACGAAACCGAGAAGTATCGATGTTTTATCATAACTTAATCACAATCATAATTAATGAATGATACATATTTGGAAAGCTTAGAGTCTCCTCTTTCATGTGATGCTACTCAGATAATGCATATTTTACGCATGAGTGATTAAAAGCAATTTGAAGGAAGGAAACCAAAAATTAATTTGGCGGGCGGTATCTGAATTTCAAAGAAAAATTCACATTTCTAGAAAGTTCATTTTCTGCTCTTTCTTATGACACCTCAATCAAGAAAAATGAGCCAGGAATAACAAAGTTCTGTTTGTTTAAAGTAGCCCTTACATTTTTATAATTTTAACAAACGAATCCGTTTTCACTGGGTGCCTGCCGTAGCAAAAAGCAGATTTGACAAAAGACTTAACTCCGTTTCGTTGACAATCAGCCATGCATGCAGCCAGTGAAAACGAATTCGTTTAATAAAATTATGGAAATGCAAGCACTACTTTAAACAAACAGAACTTTGTCATCCCTCGCTCATTTTTCCTGATTGAGGTGTCATATGAAAGGGCAGAAACTCAACTTTCTAGAAATGTGAATTTTTCTTCGAAATTCAGATACCGCCCGCCAAATGTCTTTTTGGTTTCCTTCCTTCAAATTGCTTTTAATTACTCATGCGTGAAATATGCATTATCTGAGTAGCACCACATGAAAGAGGAGACTCTAAGCTTTCCAAATATGTATCATTCATTAATTATAGTTGTGGTTAAGTTATGATAGCACATCGATACTTCTCGGTTTCGTTTTTTCTGGGACGCACTGTATAGCGCTTTTCAGGACCGAAGGCCCTCTCAAAGTGCTTTACAGATATCTATTATTACCCCAGTGATCGGATTCAGGCTCACCCGCAAACAATGTATGCACATTCTCCACTCCCCGGGGAGCATTCCAGGCAGGCGTCATTTTTACAAGCGCACACTTGCTAATCTAACCGCATTAGCTTTCGCATCCTACCGGGTACCCATTTAGCATCTGGGTAGAGAGTGGAATGTAGATCAATGTCTTGCCAAAGGACATTAGTGCCGTGGCATGACTTGAACTGCGGACCTTGTGATCCACAGCCTGGTGACATATCCACTCGATCACGACACCTTTACGGAAGAGATCGTGCGGTAGATAATTATAATAGGAACCTGTTTTCGTAAAGTTTATTAGATGTGAATCTTTGCAAGACGAGGTATTTATGTTTTTCTCTTTATAAGCAAGAACAAGTTCAGGAAAATGTGAATCGTTGAAAGACAAAGTCAAATTATTTATTTGTGGTAGCTTATTTGTACAGAATTTATTATGTAACTTGGGCGTGTGTTTGTCTGCTTTATTTCAGGGACCGCCTGGAGAGGGTGGCCTACCTGGTCCAGATGGAAGACTTGGTGCACCAGTAAGTTTGATACAATTGAGCCAGTGGTGTAATGCAAGTCCATCCATTGTGGGGGCGTTGGAAGGCATATGGTCTTACCTTCTACTACATTTCACTAAGCTACCTTACCATAACTACAAAACTTGAACAACAAAAAGCCATGTTATTTAATTTCATTACTTAATGAGAGTAATTTGTTCAATTCCTGACTCTTGGCCTTTCATGAACAGTGGACTAACTTCATTAAGGTCTAAACTTAGCCCACCTTTATGAAAACAAGCCTGTGTGATTTTTCCTTTAATGTCAGGGTGACATAAAGTGCCTCACACTTGGCACTCAATACATCAGGGTCTAAGGTAATACAAGTATTAACCTAAGTCCAACTGCCAACATGACCACCAAATTTTAGCCATTGGAGGTAACGTAATTGTTTGGTTGGTGTGTCGTTGGTCTGGTGTCAGAAGTATTAACTCAGTTCTTCTTCATGAATATCTATGTGACTATTTCTTTTAGAGTCAGAATAGAATAAAGAGCCTGATACTTGCATGGTGCTCCATAAATCAGTGGACTAGTCTTAAACTTAGTCCACATATATGAATAAAAACCTATGGGACTATTTGGTTTAGGGTTGGAATGGAATGAAGTACCAGACTTTTGGTGCTCTGTGAACCAGTCAGACTGGTGTCAGTTTCATCACTGTGACTGAGGTATTGTGCATCTTCATGAATACGTACCCTTGTCTATATTTTCCTATAGGGTCGGAATGGATCAGATGGTCAGCCTGGTGACCGAGGTCCTGAGGGTCCACCAGGAGAGGGAGGACCTCCAGGAGAGGGAGGACGTCCAGGAAACCCGGTCAGTATTCTCCCATCAACCATAGATAGTTAATGGTTCTCATGGTTGCTGCGACCATGAAAATCTCAGAATATGTAGTTAAGATATAGTTCCCAAGAAACATTGTTTGATAGCTTAATAAATATCTTGACCTTGAGAGGGAGCTATACAACATAAAGAGTTTATTATTTATAATTTCATAACTTTAGACTCGATTTTCAACCACGACAACGATCACTGAATATTGTAGGATTGCATATGCTTCCAATATGTTCATTTGAATGAAATTCATGACCCCATACCAAAACTTTGTATTACCTTTAAATTCATCGGTATAATTGCGACCAGAGCTCGTTTTGCTCAACCTGTTAGTAACTGTTGTAAACAGCTCACCTTTATAAATTGATAGCTACTTTGGTAGGTTTGACTGATTATAATAAACGTTAGGAAATCATCAGTGGGGTGATATAAACAGTGTAACTCAATTTCTTTTTCATAATTTTATAGCCAGGACAAATCTGATGTACAACCCATGCAATTCTTGTCAGCACAAATGATGTCAGATTTTGAGTTACAAGATTTTTATGTTGAGAATTAAAAAATATAGCTCTCATCAAAATTTAAAGCCTGTCTGCACTAGTTAGACCAGGGGGATTAGACCTCCCTGCAAGGTCACCAACAGGTGGTTATCTCATCAAATCAGCTCTCAGTTAACAAAAGAAAGAGGGCATCATGGGGGACCAACAGGCACCGATTAGGCATCGTTGTCACATTAGTCACAATTTGTTTTTACCCCACCAACAACAAATTGGTTGCTTGACTCCAACTGTTATAATGAGGGCTGTCTACTCCTCAGGGTAGGATGGGCCACCCAGGAGATACAGGATCCAAAGGGGAGAGAGGAGAGGATGGAAACAGAGGCACTCCTGGTACCACGGGTTTGTTGGGAATGCCGGTAAGTAAAAGCTGGTATTGGGGTTAGTATTCTGTATCTATAGGCCTGTCGTCATCAGCTCGAGATTGCAAAATAGCCTGCTTTTTCTGATTTGGGAAATAATCCTGAAGTGACATATTGCGTCTTCATCAGCTCGAGACTTGACCTTGAAACTTGAACTTCGAGCTTGAGAAATTAGCTTGAGATATTTTGCTCAGTGTTTGCGCATAATATCTTCAGCCTTCGGGCTGCATGGTGAGGACGCACCGGACAAATAGCGGGATATTTTGAAAACTAGCCCAAGATATCTTGGGATGATTATCTTGACCAAATATATCCCGCTAATTGCATTTTCAGGCTGATGAAGGCGCAAATTAATTGGATAATTTGTGATCGGGATAGTTCAAATGGCGGGTTATTTGGCAATCTCGAGCTGATGAAGACAGGCCTTACGATTGTCTGTTTGGAGCCAGAAGGGTGTTAACTCATATAATTTAAGACATAGTTAATGCCACGAGGCTCAAATAGACAATATATCTTATGTTATAACAATGTTAATTATAACATAATATTAACTTGGGTTTACCTGGGTATAGATAATTAAACTATAGCTTATTTTCCCTTCGTCATGTTTGGTAGTCCCTGGTATGGTGAGTACTTCAGTGGTGGTCATTGATTAATATATCTGCACTAAGCTGCCTTAGTGCATGTACAGAAGAATGACATTCGATATAAGTGCTATTCCATACAGTTTCAATTTGTCCTGACAATGAACATAGAAGATAGCATAATTTTCAGAATATGGCCCCAGACTTCAGGACAGAAGATTGTTTATTCTTGGTCCAAAGTAGGGAGATGAGTTTTTAATCCTGGGAGATGACATTTTTTGATATAAGCTACTGAAATCCTTGCTTCTGATTGGTTATCAGCAGATTTGTCATTGATTTTTGTCATTTGTCATTGAAAAAAGGCTTTGTGAAACGGGTCCCTGGTCTGTTTACATCTATAAAACATTTGAAGATAATTCATCCTCTTGTTATGCATAACTTGCAGTTTGCATGGCTTAGTTAGTCTAGAAATCATGTAATGTTCATATCTATCATTGTTTTCCATGAATGATTTAAATATTGATTTGATGTTGCTTCTCTCTCCCAGGGTGATTTAGGCTCAAAAGGTAGATCTGGTAGTAGGGGTACGATAGGAGAAGCTGGCCATAGAGGGTTTCCAGGGACCGGCGGACCTGCTGGACCAAAAGGTTATCACGTAAGTTATTGTTTCAGTTCAATTTCTGTCCTGGCTGTGCCAACTTGGTTGGGGAGGAAGTCACCTACTGGTTATTAAGTTGGCTGTTTCCATACCCATTCTGCCAAGCTGGAGCAGCCAGTGTTCTCATTAGTTTTATTTCATCTTTAAATAAATTGTTCTACTATGCTATATGTTGCCAAAATAAGTTATGCATTAATAAATAAGTTTAAGATATTTGTTACTAATGCAATGAAGAGGTTTACCCATGTTACAACTTACTTCCACACAGATAATTTTGATTTCCAAAGAGTTGGACATACTAGCAATATCTATGAAGATTTAACCTAGACTATCTGTTTATAATCTTGGATCTATTGTTTTATAATTGTGATTCTGCAATGTGTCTTATTTATTTCTTTTAGTTGCTACATTAACATATGGTATGTGATATGGGCCGCTCTTGCATTCAATACATTTCTTCCTTCCAGATATCCACCCAAATAGTGCTCAATGCATTTACAATTAATAGATTCTTGACAAAAAAACTATTACTCTGGTGATACAGTAATACATATATAAACATACTTAGGAGAAAAAACTTGACATTCAGTTTTTTCATAAAACTTGTCTACATTATCACAATCTTTCACTGATTTCTGGAATCTATTCCACAACCAGGGAGGAGACATTAATGCTCCCAATGATTCGCCAATGATCGTTTTGTTTTAGGTACGGGTAGAGTAGATTCATTGGATGAACCAGGTCCGGTATTCAATTCAATACTTAAGTACAAAGTTTAAACTTTTTACTTAGTATTTGGCTTATATAAAATACTTAGCCAATTTTGGTATTCAATTCAAACTTTTGGCTAAGTATTTTACTTTAAATTTAGGACAGTTCCCTAACAGACTTAAGCCAATTATTTGGAGTCCTTGATGGCAGGCATATGGTTTTCTTACGCAGTATTATAACCTGCGCACAATTATATTAGCGCACATTTATTGTGACCCGTTAATTGCTCATTACTTTTGACTGACCGTGTGATGTCACAATGCTTATCACTAAGTGTTTTACTTAGATTTTGTCTCAGGTATTCTAAAATGCGATTTGAATACGAGATAAGTAAACTTCTTAGCTTAGCCATTTACTGAGTAAATTTCTTACTTATTTTAAGTATTGAATTAAATACCGGCCCTGAGCAAAATGACTTTTAGAAGTTGATAGAGAAGAGGTCCGTAATCTTGAGATGATATATCCACTTCACCTCCGCTATATGTATTGTGAATGTTGAATCTCAGTTTCTATTTTCTCACCTGACAGGGAATGCAAGGGGAAGAAGGAGACGGAGGAAGAGCAGGAATAGTTGGACCAAAGGTAAAGTTGCATTCCAGACCCAAAATTTGATTTAGTACTTTAATCTTGGCTCAGATAACATAGTTCAGACAACTTTGGTATTCACTTGAATGTTATGACTGACTATGACTAATTATTAAAATGGCCACTATGACAGATTTGACTTGATACATCCTAAAGGATGACCACTACAGACAGGTGGTCTTTATGTAGAGTTGGCCACAAGATGGATACAGGTGGTATTGATATAGAGTTGGTCACTATGTCAGATTTGACTCCAGACATCCTGTAGGAGACTTTGTAGATGACCATTATAGAACAGTGCTCTTGATATAGAGGTGGTCACTGAGACAGAATTGTGTGTTTGTCATTCAGATATGATTATTCATGTTTTTGAATTGGCCTCTAGTGTGGCCATCCATAGGTTTCAAACCATTCCCATTGCAGTAAGTTTTTAGGCAATGACAGAAAGCTGACTGGACCCAAAATAATAACTAGCATCATCAAAAGACAGGTGGTCTACATTCGGAGACTGATAGCATCCAATGCAGGTTTGAATGTATTTCCCATTGTTTTATTTTCCTTGTCTCATCTGTCGGAGCCAATATGGTTCACCCCTACAGACAGGTGATGTTCATACACAGGTGGCCACTGTGACAGGTTTACCGTATTTGCCGGCGATAAGGCTGCACCGCCCCATAGGCCGCACCCAAACTTTGACATTTCAAAGAGGAAAAAAAAAAAAAAAAGGAAAAAAAAAAAAAAACGGACAAAACAAAATAATCATAATTTTCTAATCATAATTTTTTTTACAAACTGATACAAAATTCATCAATATTCTTATAATTTACCGGAAGTTTAGCTAAAAAAGTGATCGCAGGCAGATTTGGTGTCCGATATATACCCCTACCACAATGTACGGTGTAATGAGAAACTGCATGAAATGGAAAACAAAATGGCGACGTCGGATGGATGTTCGCAGCAGCTCCATTAAAAGGTCCCTTCCTTTACTTTTGCAATGCATTGGCAGGAACTTAGATCAAGATCTATCGGCAAATGTTGTGTTAGGACGTTTATTTTCGTCTTCATGTCAACAATGCAAGATAAAACTGTCGGTAAGATTAGTGGAAATGTCCTGTATCATAGTGGTATAGTTATTTTACCATTCGTGCTGGTTTTGATTTTCTTTTTTTTTTTTTTTTTTACTCTTTCGCCGTAAAGGCTGCACCCCGACTTTTTGATATTTTCTCTTCCAAAAATACTGCGGCCTTTACACCGGCAAATACGGTAACTGTATTTTGTCTCTTTTGACTAGGGTGATACAGGCGATGATGGACATACAGGTCATCCTGGACTAGATGGTGATATGGGATTCCCCGGCTTACTTGGCATGGGGGGATCCCCAGGTCTACCGGTGAGTCACATAAGAAGCTGGAATCAACTTAAACTCTTTTTTATATTTATGTAAAACTATTATATGTAAAACTAATATAAAGAAGTGTATGAAGAAAAACTAGGCGTTGTGGTGTGTGCCTGTAATCCAGCTAACAGTGGAAGTTACAAACTGATTCAGTCAAGGACGCAGGTTCAAAACTGAGTCACGTCTTTCGGATGACGTTTAAAGGTCGGTCCCAATACGTAAATAATCATATCTGATTGATACACGTCTGTAAAAACCCATTACACACACACACTTACCATGAATATATGTTTGGTGAAAGTGGAGTGCACACAAGAGACATATCCTTTAAATAACAGTTTAAGAACTTGCTTTTAGAGAAGTGCGTTGTTGTGCATGATCCTCATACCATACAATGATCTCATGATCATTCGATCCCGATTCTGTATCGAGCTTTCTTTCACAATAATGCCCAACCTACATATCTCTACATGATGTTTTGTTGCACTGCATTTTGCCCAATGGCATTTGCAAAAGAACAGTTCTACATGTAGTACCCACAAGGACCTGTCCTATAGCTGATTAATTATTGTGCAAATTTCCATATATCTTTCCATATATGAATGCAGGGCTCGATCATAGCATTTATTCACACTATCCTGTTTTTTCAACATTTAAAAGGAGGAGAGTAAGAGATAACGAAAACAAATAGAGAATTGCAAATGTCTACAACAGTGGACACATTGATGTCAGCTTTTTGTATAATGTACTTTATTAGATTGCTAGATATTTGACACACTAGGCGGTGTCACACAGAAAAATGTTGACCCACCTTGAATAAACCAGATTTTACGTCGGTGACAGACAGGCTACGAATAATCCGGATTACTAAAATCCTGATTTTTTGATAGGCCATTGCGCATGCGTCGTTGAGGTAGATAAGCATTGTGACATCACACGTTCAATCGAAAGTAATGCGCAATTAATGCGTCTTATTAAATGCGCACTAATATAATTGTGCGCAGGTTATGATAGCGCATTAAAAACCATATGCCAGCCAATCATTAAGTCAAACGTTGACCTTTCACTGACCTTAAAGGGGATTATTTCAACATTGGTGTCAGACAGAAAAATCCCTTGAAAAATCCTTTCAAGGGAGTAATTTCTTGCTTCGTTAGAGGATTTTTGAAGGGATAATTGATGACAGACAGCCAATTAAGAGGATAAGTAAAATCCGGATAAGTAAAATTCAGGTTTTTTGCCTTTGTGTGACACCGCCTATTATGTCAACTCTAAATGGGGATTTGGGGGAAATGGCGCCCATAACACATTTTTTTTTCTTGCTCATCAGAAAATTTCCAAACTTGTGCCCCTCCTACCCAGGAATCTTGGATCGGCCATTGCTTTTTCGTGGAAAAACAGGTTTCCACCTGAGATAAATTTATATTTCATCGTTTCTTTTTTGTTTGCTTTCATTTTAGGGATACGTAGGTATTCCAGGACGGCCAGGAGCTGCAGCCATAGGACCACCGGTATGTGCATGGTAGTGATTGATGTCTGTAATGTGTTCTAATAAGTTGAAGGGTACCGATCATATAAAATAAGATTTATGTGCATATAGATGTAGAATGTGTGAAATCAATCCAGTCAAAAATTAACCTTATACTGATTTATTGTAAATGATTATGAAGGAAAGGGTAACATAAACTCAGTACAAGGAACCCGAGTTGGACTTGGGTTCCTTGCATGCCCTATTATCTTTATTGGATAGTCTACTCCCTCCAAGGTGCTTTTAAGTTTACCAAGAGTATATTTGAACATATGTCTGTGTAGCTGTAATATTGTCATTATGATGGAACAAAGACTGAAGGGTGATTACAGGTTTATCTTTTGAACTTGTGGTATTTTCAGGACAGACTTTCTTAATAGACATCTGTCAGATGCAAGGACAACTGTTTCAAAGATGCTTATGACTTTACTTGTGTTTATACCAGGGTTCTGTGGGGCCTAAGGGGTTAATTGGAGAGCCAGGATTGAGAGGACCAGCAGGGGAAGATGGTGAAAGGGCGCCAGCTGGGCCTAGGGGCTTACCAGGTGAACCCGGTACACCAGGACAACCTGGAAGGAATGGATCATCTGGAGTATTGGTAAGTTGGGAAGTACTTTACATTATGTTGCAAAATATGTAATTGAGGCAATTTTGGCTTTGATTGCAATGGTACACTTCACCACATATTGTTCAATTCAATTCAATTCCATGGGGTCTTAATATTAAGAATACAAAGTAATTGTCCCGGGACTATTTGTACAATGTACCATGTAAAAAATGGTCATAAAATAGGATCATTGATTTAAAAAAAGAAGAAAGTCAATAAGAAGTTAAATTACGCAGTCATTACACATCAAAAACTCCCACTTATACAAATAAACAAACTGTTTTTTTTATGCAAAACGTTATGCAAAACAGAAGCAAAAGACATCTTTTAAAGCTAAAAATTCTGAGTTTCTTAATTTTTTGTCAATCAAAGCGAATGTTGGATTAAAAGAAATGAAACTATTTGAATAAATGACCAATTGGTAGTAAAATATATGGCATGGGAATCTATTAAATCTTAGAAGTCTTGATAAAATCGTATAAGTGAGAAAATGTATGCATGTCTCCTATCGACCTATTTGCAGAAACTCCATTATCTATTCATTAATTTTCACATTAGAAGATACAGAGCATATCAATTTTGCAACAAATGCATTTTTAAAATAATTATAACAAAAAAGAAACCCTTTAACATAAAACAAGGAGTATAATACAAATAGCAATAAATGTCACTGTGACATGCAATTAATAAGTTTGACAAGAGTGGGGACACTTGGTTGTTTATATCGTTGACTTCTTGCTTGGGGAATGTGTATGTGATGAGAATTTCTAAGTCCAGGTCATGAAAGATGTTGCCGTTCAACTGGGAGCAAGTCACGATGGCGCAACGAGACAAGGATTGAGACAAGGATTGGTAAGGAATGGAACACTGAAGATGCTTAGCAGTTCCTCATAGTGATGCTGATCAGGGTACAAGATCATCCTAAGCCCCCTACGTTGTTCTTGCTCTATATTGTTGGACTGATAAGTTTTCAAGCCACTGCTCCAAACCGGTGCAATAAATTCCATCAAGGACCGGATAAACATGGTGTAAATGAGCACAAGATCAGTGTTTGATACTCATTCCTTTTCAATTTACAAAAGATGTAGAGGTGTCGGGACGCATGTTTAATGAGTTGTTCAACTTACACATCCCACTCAAGGTTTGATTGAGTGGTAACACTGAGGAGGCGAAGTGGTGATACATATTCAAAAACTTTGGTAATCAACAGTGGAAGTGGGCCATTACGTAGGAAACTGACATGCATCACTTTGCATTTTTCAGCCTTGGTTTCATCGCATTAAACAGGCTCCACTCTGATGTATCTACACAAGATTGGAGATGACCTGAGTCTGATTTGTGGTTAACTTCAGCAATAGTCAAGGCAGCGTCGTAGATCATGATCAGCAAGATAACAGGGCCAATTTTTATACAATTTTTGACCCATTCTTTATCATTTCGTCGACGGACAATGGAAATTTGTTCAAAGTGCAATCTATCCAGATCTGTAATGGTTTTCTTGAACCATTCAGCTTTCAGTTCAGCATCTATCAGCTAGTTCATGCGGATCGTATCAACCAAGTTGATGATGTGAGAACAAAGTTCCTCTTGGTATCAAAGGAGATTTTGGCGGCCAGTAAACAACTTTTCCATTGCACGTTTGAATATGACTTCAACCTCGACTCACAGAACTTCAAGGTGTGGTGTTACAATGTCACCAAAGACTCGAGTAGCATTTATATCGTCACAAACATAGAGTGCCACACCTCCTCCGATCATGATGGACCTGATGAATTGATAGTGTTGATATTTTGAAATAAATAAATTCACAAATTGACAGTTCTGATTGATTTTCAAACAACCTTTTTAATTGAGTTGAATTCTTTGACTGTCGATCTGTGTGAGTCAATTCCTACAAAAAAGGATGAAGTTGATGCAGTTTGTCGTCTTTTTTTTCTTTTTTTCCAGGGAGTTGATGCAGCTAATGCAGCTGCAGGAATCCCGGGACCTCCTGGACTACAGGTAAGCTTTCATAATTTAACCTTGCCACATGTAATGCTTAAACAGAGAATGCAACTGATAAATGACAGTTATTACTATACATCCTACCTCTGCCACCAGGTTATGTTTAGATGTAGGATGATACTGGTAAATGACAATTAATATACACTGCTGGCATTATGCCATTACGTAAATCTCTCGTTTAAAAATATATCCCACCACTATTACACAGGAACCTATGTAAATCAGTTGGGTATCACAACCCCCATTTCGTTTCCCTCGTTTAAACTTGGTCAGGGGAGGGGGAGTAGGAAGGGGCGGGGATAGGGGGAGGGATTACATTGCAGAGTGCTAATGTTAACTTTAAGCTTACTGCAATCTCAGCTCTAGAAGTGGTGAAAGTTCAATGGGGGTTTCTATTTTAAATGACGAGTTTTAGTCATGCTATGTTTTGAAGTTGGATTACACTGAAACCTAGACAAATCTTATGGGAATAAGACATATCCGTATTTAATGAATAAGGTGACAATTACTTGACATTCCATCACTGCCACCATGTTGTGATTAGATGAAGGATGACAATATTAAGTATAGCTGCCACTTCATTATGTTTAAATGAAGGATGGCACTGGTAAATGACAGTAAGTATACATTCCATGATTGCCACATGTTGTGTTTGATGTAGGATGACACTAGTAAATGGTTATTATTATACATCCCACCGCTGCCACAATGTCATGTTTATATGTAGGATGACACTAGTAAACGGTGATTATTATACATCCCACCGCTGCCACAATGTCATGTTTATATGTAGGATGACACTAGTAAACGGTGATTATTATACATCCCACCGCTGCCACAATGTCATGTTTATATGTAGGATGACACTAGTAAACGGTGATTATTATACATCCCACCGCTGCCACAATGTCATGTTTATATGTAGGATGACACTAGTAAATGGTGATTATCATGCATCTTTAGTTGTGTGCTTTATTAATGCCATCTTGGAATGACAAATTGGTGCTGCTAGTCTCGTATGAAGTCTGAAATGACCACTTTTGACATATGAATTAACAGGCAGAAACTACAACAGCTTATCGCAGTTCCTTTTCTTGTTATATTCAGGACTCTCAAATTTCTTATGATATCAATAGGATATAAAATAGAAAATATCATATGCACAGAGTAAATAAAACTTTAGAAAAATTTATAACGATTGAACACATTTCATATGCCTGCAACACTTTGAATATGCTATTTGTAGTGTGATATTTCCAATTGTAAACTTCTCCAAGTATATTTCTTTATTCTTATTTTTGCTTCTCGCTATTTCTCGAAATATTTCAGGGAAGGAAAGGTGACCCTGGACCCATTGGAGAGCGGGGAATTACTGGATTGGCAGTGAGTCTGATATTATGATCATTTTATTTAAAACTAATCATGAGTTCTTATGAATAGAATGACATTTCAAGAAAAAATGGCTTTTATTCATTTCATCTAGTTGTGTTTCATCTCTTATTATAAAGTTACTAATTTTCGTACCTGAAGGAGAGACACAGTGATTCATTTTGCTTTCTCCCTCCAAGGTACAAGTGATTCCAAATACTGAATAATAATATGAGTATGTTTCTGTGCACAGGGTCCTAAAGGAGAAACAGGGGAACCAGGGGAGGCAGGCATTCTAGGACCCCTCGGCCCTCGTGGACCAGAAGGAGATATTGGCTTTCAGGGACCGTCAGGGGAGATGGGCATCAAGGGGGAAAGAGGCCAAAATGGAGTGAAGGTAATTATAAAAATAGAATAATGTTTTGTTTACCAAGGGTATACCTTTTATTACCCTGGCTGAGCTACCATGATGAGATATGCAAGTATATTATTCAAGGAATTGACCAGATACCCATTTACTATACCTGGGTAAAGGGTGGCAAGTGAGGATTGAAGTCTTACCAAAGGACATTTGTTCTGTGGCAAGATAACCATAACACCCCTTTCAAAAAGTCATGTTTTTATAATACACACATTAAAATAACATGCAATGTTGTGAACAAACAGTGAAGAGCTGCATAACAGAAGCTTTCAATGTAACAAGCACCTAGTCATAAATTCAGAGTAATGACAAATAGATTCAGTGTATCATGGAGCATAAAATCCTGTGACCTGTGACTGAACTAAGGGCAAATGATGGGGTTGGTATTGCATTTGTTCTTTAGCTCTTTGATCTTGTCATTTTCTCTTTCTTTCTCTTTCTCTCTCTTTTCCTTTCAGGGAGATCCAGGAAATGATGGAACAATTGGAGACCCTGGATCCCGTGGATTACCGGTATGTCAATGAGCCTAATTTGATTGGCACTGAGCAGAGTTATTGCATTTTGTTTGTGATTTATTCAGTGTAACATACACATGGATTGGATTCCATAAATAGAATTCTAGCAGTTGTTAATCTAAGTAAATTTTATGAAATGGTTCCCTATTATATATAGTTCATCTATAGACACATATCTCAATTAATATTCTTTGCAGGGAAGTAGTCTGTAAGTCTTGACAACCATATATCAAATAAAACTTGTGCATAGAGATCAAAGATCATGCACCTAGCTACAAAGACTTTTTATGCCTCCAAAACGAAGAACCGGTTGATGGATTCCTGCCAAACTTGGGTCATGTATGTATCTTGCAAAGCCAATGAACGGATTAGATTTTGAGGTCAAAGGTTGCAGAGCTCATTATGTGTGCAAAAATAGCCTGTGATCACATTATCATTAGAACCAATTGACGCATTACCATCAAACTCGAGACATTTATGTATCTTGCTAAGCCAATGAAGTGATATGATTTTGGGGTCATGAGGTCAAAGATCAAAGGGTTGTAAAAATAGCTTGTAATCACAATATTCTTATTATTGACTGAATGATTTTTTAATGTGATGTCCATTGTTACTAGGGACCTAAAGGTGATGAAGGATCTCCAGGCCCTGCTGGTGAGCTGGGTACCAGGGTAAGTACCAGTTGTCATGGTGATGTTGATGAGAGTAGTGAGAATGGAGATGCAGGGTTTAATGGTATATATGTTGACCAAGATGCTATAAGTTGAGGGTGTATTGTTTTGAAGTCGGTTTCTCACACTCATCAGATGCTAACTACAATCCTGGACTCAACACTATACTAACTCTAATCCCAACCCTAATCCTAGTGCTGTAGCCGAACCGAACATAGCACTTTCGAATCGAGCCGAACCAAACCGAACGCAAAGGCCTGGTTCTGATGTTCGGCAGAAAATGTGAATGTTTTCGCAAGCTAATTTACTCGTCATTTTGTACCTAATTTTCATGTCATGATTCCTCAATTCTTTATTTACTTTTTTCCTTCTTTTCTTCTTTGTGATTTATACCTCTCCAAATTCTTTCTGATCTTCACCATACACCAATGCAAAAGTTTTTAGTTTTATACATACATATATGTCATACTTATAATGATTTCGTAGCAGATGTATGTATCACTTCTTGTAGTATGATAATATATGAAATGCTCAAATTTGAAAAAAAAAGAGTTTTTAGAAAAATAACCAAAGAATTTTCTCTTTTCACTATATTCAATTCAATTCATCTTTATTCAACGATATAAAAGAAAATAGTACAATGCAATAAAACATATTGACATAATCATATACATGTATAAAATTAACATATCGTTAGGGGCAACCAAAAAAGATCAGGATCTTGTGGACTGGTGCCCCTTTGACAAAATTAACAAATTATAAGTAAAACATTAATAATAATCACAAGCAGACACATCCAACACACACACACACACACTCACCCTAGAGAAGGGAAGGAGAAAGAGAGATTGCATGTACAGTGCGTCCCAGAAAAAACGAAACCGAGAAGTATCGATGTTTTATCATAACTTAATCACAACCATAATTAATGAATGATACATATTTGGAAAGCTTAGAGTCTCCTCTTTCAGTTGATGCTACTTACGTGATGCATATTTCACGCATGAGCGATTAAAAGCAATTTGAAGGAAGGAAACCAAAAAGTATTTTGGCGGGCGGTATCTGAATTTCAAAGAAAAATTCATATTTCTAGAAAGTTCATTTTCTGCTCTTTCATATGACACCTCAATCAAGAAAAATGAGCTAGGAATAACAAAGTTCTGTTTGTTTAAAGTAGCCCTTACATTTTCATAATTTTAACAAACGAATTCGTTTTCACTGGGTGCCTGTCGTAGCAGAAAGCAGATTTGACAAAAGACTTAACTCCGTTTCGTTGACAATCAGCCATGCATGAAGACTCTCGTCTACGGCTGATTGTCAACGAAACGGAGTTAAGTCTTTTGTTAATTTCGTTTATTGATACGGCAGGCAGCCAGTGAAAACGAATTCGTTTAATAAAATTATGGAAATGCAAGCACTACTTTAAGCAAACAGAACTTTGTCATTCCTCGCTCATTTTTCCAGATTGAGGTGTCATATGAAAGGGCAGAAACTCAACTTTCTAGAAATGTGAATTTTTCTTCGAAATTCAGATACCGCCCGCCAAATGTCTTTTTGGTTTCCTTCCTTCAAATTGCTTTTAATCACTCATGCGTGAAATATGCATTATCTGAGTAGCATCAACTGAAAGAAGAGACTCTAAGCTTTCCAAATATGTATCATTCATTAATTATAGTTGTGATTAAGTTATGATAGAACATCAATACTTCTCGGTTTCGTTTTTTCTGGGACGCACTGTACAGTGTACATATATGAGGTAAACTTATTAAAAAGATATATGGAAATCAAGAAGTATATTTATGAATAAAGGGACTTTTAAGTAAGACTTTGAAGGAGGAGGCTGTTGAACATGGACGAATGATTGTATTTAAATTATTAAAAATCTTCGGTCCTACATGTTTAAAAGAATTATACATTTGCGTGTTAGAAGTTAATGGAAGGTGAAATTGGGAAGCTGAAGGTATGTAATACTGATGAAAATCATTATTAAAGTTAAACAAATTAATTATATACTCTCACTAATTTCATAATTGTATTAAAATTTCCCGTCAAGGGTTTGCAAGGAAGGAGAGGGATGCTTGGATCTGTGGGAATTCAAGGAACCTCAGGAGGTTTAGGCGGGAATGGAACCTTTGGCCTCGGGGGCAGAGCTGGGGGAAGGGTAAGTCAGAGCATTTTCTCTCTTATTTCCCAAGTTTCACTGATTTTTGCAGATTTTAGAATACCTACTGGGAATACAAGTTAATACTTGGAAAGGAAGAGTAAGGGGTAGACCATGCATGGTGTGATAAAGAGAGAAGGGGGCATGGTTGCGGTTTTATTGTTTACAAATTAATTCATAGAATACTGCTGCCAGATAGTTGATGCTTGGCTGGGTGTAACTCTACACCACAGTTTCTTTGACCAGGGTGGGCGCAGCCTTTATTATCGGCTATTAGCACATTCCAAAATGTAAGCAAATCTTGGTGGCGTGTATAATATAGCATGGACATTCCATGTGATTCTTGTTTATAATTGACAGACCAATAGATCAATCATAGTAGAGTATCTGGGATGGGTACTCTGACAGGGGCATTGCATGGTCTTTTGGCTATTGGCTGGTAAAGAGAAGTAAATGGACTAATTGTATTTGAGTCTGTGGGATGGCTGTGCTTGCATGGCTGGGTCTCATTACTTTCGTTTGCTACTGGCTGGCAGATAATCCAATAAAAGACGAATTTGAGATGGAGGTATACATAGAGCTTGGCCTTATATAATACCCGGCTGGCTCCATATCTCAGGAAGTGGTCTGGATTATGGGATGATGTAAGCTGACTTGGGACTTATCATGATAAATGTAACTGTTTGATCCTGGAATATGCGGCACACGTACAGCATGCAGACAACAAGAAAAAAATGTAGCGGTTTGGCACATTTAAGGACAAGGTCAGTAAGTCACATAAGATTTGATGTAGTATATAATTGTCCTTTCCTAATCAATATGTCAGTCCTGCTCTGTTTGGGTTACCGGTCTTATCCGGGTCAGGTTTTTAAATTTGGAAAATTGCTGGGTCAAGCCGAGACCAGGTTTTTGATTCTGAGGTATAGCAGATAGATTTCATTTTCACGTTCATGTTCTACTTATTTTCCAGGGTAGATTTGGCTTCAGAGGACTACCGGGACCAGAGGGGCCAAAAGGTGAAAAGGGCAGCCTTGGACCAATAGGGCCAGCAGGTCCTATGGGAGAAAGAGGCCCAAGAGTAAGAATTGACTCCTTAAAAGAAACCTCACCCAAGAGATAACTGTAGTTTTCTGAGAGATGTATTGTATTTTTGCCTATTAATCTACACGATTCCCCACCAGAGCTAGTGTATGAGAGAGTATAAACATAGCATAACGTAAATGTTCTCAGTATGACATGGGCATCTCCATTTTGTTGATAATGTGACATACTATGTAAAGCTAATTTAGAATTAAGTTTACGCAATGAGATGTAAGTTGCTTTTCGCCCCCCCCCCCCACCCCCAGGCACAGGTAATACCAATACTTAATGATTATTATAATAATAATAATTTTCATACAGTTTTCCTGATTTTAACAGAACTACAATGACTAATGACAGAATGATATAATTCCACAGCTGAGGGCTAGAGATTGCCAAAGATAAAGGGTTAATATTGTGATTGGTTTTTAGATTATGATTTACCTCAATTAACCAATGTATCTACCTATTATTGTGTTTAGCTTTAGAATAAGATATCAAAGTCATTCCAGGGATCAGTTTAGAATGAGTTAACTGTATGGAATTGACTGCAGTGCTATTGTTTTGTTAGCATGTTTTGTAGAACCCTGGCTGAGGCAAAGACGCAAAGCATATTAATTTCTTTCCTTTTCTCTCCAAAGGGCAAAAGGGGCATCCAAGGAGAGATTGGGGCACCTGGAGCTGTGGGAAAGAAGGGCTTCTTGGGCTACCCTGGACCATATGGACCTGAAGGGCCCGCAGGACCTAAGGTGAAATATCTATTACCTTGCTCCTCCTCTCAACTCCTTGTTTGAAATTAAATCTCTCTTTACCATAGGCATTTCATTCCTATAAAGGCAAGAAGATTTTACTTTTCCTCACCCTTACTCTGCCTTGTGTGATAGTATTGAACTTTGTGTATCACACCATTTTTATACAATCAGATGCATGAAATTGTATTTACTTGTTTTACTCATCTGTTAACCTACTTATTGACCTTGATTAAGTATACTGATTAACCAGATTATCAGCTCAACTTTCTTTCAATTGTGTTTATTGCTACATGGACAAGTTGGTAATTTATAAGGTTGTTAAATTCAACTTTGTTTGTCCTTAGGGCAATGAATGGCATTGTCTGTTTCAAAAACTATATGAGTTATCAATTGAACAACAAATGGCATAAATTTGGGGTTGCCCAACAGCATTTGAAAGGGTAAATGCTGATCGTGAGAATTTTCTTTTTACTAATATCTATACATGAAGATGATGCAGAAAAGCTGTCATTTCTAAATAGTTGAATATGATGGACGTTGACAAGTCAGTTCTATGAGAATCCCTATTTGTGTCACAATTATTAAATGCAGGTTTACCTGTTGTGTAAATATGAGATTTTGTCACTCATCTCTTTCACAGCTTGGCTCTTTTTTGTGGCTATAACTGGCTTACAATTGTATTTTTTTCTTTCAATGTTGCTATGCATATCCCATGTTTACATTTCTGAAGGGCAGGATGGGTCCAGATGGCTATGAAGGTTACCCTGGACCACAGGGGGTCCCAGGCTATCCTGGGCCACCAGGTCCTCGAGGGCCCAAAGGAGACGTAGGTATAGGAGGAGAGGAGGGCTTTCTGGGAGAGGAGGGCCCTCAGGGACCCAAGGGTGAACTGGTGAGTCAGTTTCTCTTGATACATGTTCCCTAGCTTGTACCACCCTTTCAGGGAACTAAGGAAACTAAGTGCAAATGTATAAGATTAGGCTGCTCTTTCTTGCTGCCATATGCAAACTTCTTTGTCTTACACAGTAGGCCTATCTTTATCAGCTCGAGATTGGCAAATAACACGCTATTTTAAAGCTTATCAACACTAGTGTGGCTAGGAGGGATTAGTCCACACAGCGAGGTCACTGACAGGTGGCTATCTCATCAACTCAGCTCTCAAATAACATTAGAAATAGAGGATCATGGGGGACCAACAGGCACCAATTGGGGAAGTTTTCTATATAGAGGGAGCAAGTAGCTACAAGTAGGACAGTGGGGCTTTAAATATCCCTTAGCGGAATATTTGGTCAAGATAATATCCCAAGAAATCTTAGTCTTGTTTCCCAAATATCCCGCTATTTGGGAAAAAGCGGGCTAATTTGCGCCCGTTTTCATCAGACCAATGGATGGAGTCAATTTCTCGATCCCACCATGCACAACAATTTCTTTTTTCCGTGTTTGTACATAAACTGTACATGTGTGTACGGTCAGACGCGTACCGCACATGCGGTCTGCCGTCAACGGCTGTACTTCTAAACTTGTTTTACAGCGGTTAAAATTTTAAATCCGCGCGCTTGTCGTACAGTCGGTCTCAAAGTGCACATGCGCCAATCTCAGGTCTATTTTTCGAGCTAGTTTGTGATGAGCGTATCGGTCTGGTGAAAACGCAGTTTCGAGCTTCGGAATAATATCCAGAGTGTAAAAATAGCAGGTTATTTGGCAATCTCGAGCTGATGAAGACAGGCCTAATGTATTCCTGATATCAAACTTTAACCTTGAGACTTTTATTGAGGTTTTTGATGTGGACGAGGATTGGCTTCCTCCTCAAGATTTCAGTTACAGAGCAATTGATCATAGCATTTTTACACCACTTTGAAATAAGTAAGGCACAACACCAGACCATTAAATTTTGTCAGAAGTGAAAGAATTAATTAATTGTCAATTTACTCGAAAGTAACAGTGACATAATAATAATAATAATAATAATATTCCGCTTTTATATAGCGCTTAATACAAATGTCTCTAAGTGCTTTACAGATATACTATTATACATAGTTTTTGTTGAAATCGTATACGGTAAATAATTGGTGCTAATGTGTAAGATTACAAGGATAAATTACTTCATTTGATTATCTTCTTTTCTTTATATATTTCAAGGGAGAAACTGGCATTGATGGAAATCCTGGACTAAATGGTAACGCTGGATACAAGGTGAATGCTCTATTTTATTATGTGGCTAAATTTTACTGAATTAAACTAGATTGGACTGGATCTAACTGAATGGGACAGGGCAGAATGAAAATGAAATGAAATTGAAATTAGTTTGGTTTAATATATCATTGCATAGAAATGATCAATGAAACAGGGTGAAAAGAATTGTCATGAAATGAAGGAAATATGATTATACTAAATGAAAGACAATGAAATTATATGCAGTGATACTACATCTAAATTGTAAAAATAAACATATTATAATCATGAAGTGAACTTTCAAAAGCAGATGAAAGTAGATCTACTGCTGTGAACTAAATGAAATGAATTGATCCTATGGCCCGAATTCACAAAGGAGGTTTGTTGACAAACCTAGGTTTATGTATGTCATATGACGCACAAAAACCTAGGTTTGTCGACAAATCTCCTTTGTGAATTCGGGGCATTATGTTTCATGGTGCTTAGAATGCAAGTCCTCCTTGTAATACCGCAGTTACACGTCAAACCAACTCTGGCATAGGGGTACAGCAATTTTTGTTTGGTCAGATTTATGTCTGGTATTGGGCTGTTTGGAGTTGGTAGTAAAGAAGAGATTTAAAAATAAAATTCGATGTGCTTTTTTTTCTTCAGGGTGAAGATGGTGAGCTAGGTCTTCCTGGCAGGCCTGGAGCACTGGGACTAAGAGTAAGTACTTGTTTCTTAAAGTAATCTGATTCTCCTCAGATTCTACAACTTTATGTGTAATGAATAGTGATGATGATGATCTTGTCTACCTAGGGTAGTCTCATGAGTATGGAGTCTGCTCTTCCTGAGGACTCTAGGTACACCTGGATCGAGAGGGATACATTTGGGTAATACACCTTGTTCATGGCCCTAAGCCCTGAGCAGGGATCCAACCTTGGATTGTAGGAGATGTGCAAATTAAGTTCAAATCCCTTTTGATTAAGACATTTTTCTTTTATAATCTCATAGTCTGAGAGTTACAGCAAAAGTGATATCCTGAGAAATATCTTTACCATGAAACTTCATAACATTTAAAGCCATAGTCCTTCTTAGCAATGGAAAACTCAGAACCTAAGAATAACTTCCTACGATACACCCATTTTTCACAAAAGCTTAAGCTCAGCGTCAGATGTAAATTTGAGTAGTTAACAGGCCATGCATGTATATAAGTCAGAGTTAGGATAACTTAGAGAATTTTCTCCTGTGATTCTTCCTACATGTAACATTCATTCATGTATCTCCAGTACGGTATTACAAAAAAGAGAATCTTCAAGATCTGTTGATTTTTAAGAGAAATTTTAAGGAGAGTTTTGAGATAATTATTTCTTGTATAGTTTCCTACATCCAACATTTATGTATCTATAGTACATGTTTTACCACCAAAAAGAGAATCTTCAACATTTGTTATTTTCAACTTGATTTTCAGGGAAGGAAAAGGGGTAGAGCAGGAGAGAAAGGGGATAAAGGAGACAAGGGCACCCCTGGCAAGCCTGGAGCCTATGGATACCCTGGGAGAAGGGGCAATAGAGGCCCTTTGGTTAGTATGATGTGAAGGTTTGATATCAACCCAGGTCAGGGAGCAGATCCGGGGTGCGTTTCACAAAACTTGTCATCAGTGACAAATCACAGTTTTTGATAAGCTACTGAAATCCTTGCTTCTGATTGTATAAGCAGATTTGTCACTGATTTTTGTCATTTGTCATTGAAAAAAGGCTTTGTGAAACTGTTCCCAGATGTGAAACATTGTTCAGTGGGGGATCCAGGCTGCATGGGGAAGTGCCGTCCCTGCCATAATGATATATTACGCCATCTTATATCCTTGTTTTCTTCCCAAATATTGCACACCTGAAACGTAAGATGCAGTTCCCCCATGTACAATTTATCAAGTTTTCTTGTATTATATTTCACCCCTTTCCCCACAAGTGATTGGAACCTGATGAAAGGGAAAGAAAATTATTAAATTTATAGTGGAAAGGTTATATTGTGTGTTAAGTAATAATGATGATAATAAGAGTAACGATGAATTTCTACAATGCATAATGAGCTATAGTTTCTCTATGTGCCTTGATGATGTTGATTTGATTAGTTCAAGGCAAATGTTGTTTTTTCTTGGAGGTAGGGACTGCGGGGCTTTCGAGGTCGCCGTGGAGTGCAGGGAGTGCCAGGTGTAGATGGGGAAAAAGGAGGGGTCGGAGCAGACGGTGCCAAAGGTGAAAAAGGAGACCAGGTAGGAAGAGTTTTATTCATATCATCAGACATATGCAAGCCATCACCTTCTCTCTAGGTGCCATATCTGTTGGCTTTGGCGATTATGTTATTCCACAACTCTCTATTTCCAGCCTTCACCAGGAGCTCCATTTCCAGGCGAGTGTTTCACAGAGATCCTAAATAGAACTTAACTCTAAGTTGGACTTAAACATTATGGAGAGCCATTTGTAGCCTTAAAATAAAACATATTCAAAAGTGAAAATTCAAGTATTGTAGAATTGTTATTGATTCTACACCAAGAACATGAAATCTCCTTGAAAATAGAAAATATGAATGACTCAAATCAAAATTGTATGCCTTCTAAAAATAACTTTTACAAAATATTTGCATAGATGCCAACGGCTTTCCATAATTGTTAAGTCCAACTTAGAGATAAGTTCAACTTAGGACCTTTGTGAAACACCCCCAAGTCTATCACACCTCTCTAGCTGTCCTTGAGCTGTCTCTGCAGATGATGCAGCATACATACATATAGTACTTATCTTCCTCTATGTCTCTTTTTCTTTGATCTTTCTTGTCCCACAATTCTCATATGCCTAATCCTTATCTTGAGGATTAATCTTTTTTTCACATCAACTTAATTTATTCTCACTCTATTGGTTCATGGAATCCTCAGCATTTTTCTGAAAGCCATACCAAAAAGACTTAAGCAGTTCAATGGTATTAAAGCACACATTTATTCAGTAAATCCACTGTGGTCAGCCCATTGTACACTGTACCCTGAGTTCTTAGTTCTTTTTGATAGGATATTGTCAAGGCCAGAGTGATGATATTGTTACATACATTATGTTTTTTCACCCCATTTTGTAGTTGCTGATTTTATTGTGATTGTAATCTTTCCATGGCAGGGCTTACAAGGTATACCAGGTGAAAGTGGTCCTAGGGGTGAGACTGATGATGCATTCGATGGAACACCCGGCACTCCTGGTATTGATGGATTTAAAGGAGAAAAGGTTGAAAGATTTCCTTTATCTTCTTCTTTCTTGTATGTGCAGTTATTCTATATTTGTGCTTTAACGGGTACTATAATCTAATAAAAATCAACCTTAATAAACTTTAACTTGGCATTCTATGCATTTAATGGTCAAAGAGTAAATAACAAATAACGGAAAACCCTACGCACGTAACCACAGTCGAACTTAGATACCATGCAAACCTTATTCTATGTATACCAATGCGTACTAATAGTCTATCACTTTAATTTTATTTGAAAGTGCATTCAACCTTGCATTATCTCTTCATATATTTGGAGCTCACATATTGAATATATATGGCACACCTATCACACGGTGCAAATATTTTTGGGTGAAAGAGACCCTTGGAAACGACTTTACATAAAAAAATATTAATATGAGACATAAATCTATCGCAAAAAGCTTGGGGAAAAAATTGAGCAAGTAAGTAGCTGCAATGGGAAAATGTTCTGAAAGAAATATTTGTTACTATTTTTATGTTTCACAGTTTTTTTATCTTCTAAATTTTGTCACTGAAATATCTGAATACCCAAACTAGCTATAATTAAACTGTTTCTACACTTGTCAGTGAACAAACATGTTAACTGTATACTTTCAATGTTGTTTTACACCTGTTCCTATTGTTTTATCACCCGTAGGGAAACATGGGACCTCGAGGGGAACAAGGACCCTTTGGTCCCCCTGGACCATCAGTACCTGGATCTAGGGGATATAGGGGCGATAGAGGAGATAATGGACTGCAGGTAGGTTAACCCACTTTTTTAATTTATTTTTTCACTGACTTTCAACAGTGCATTCAGTCTCGATGCTATGATGTCGATAGGATGACTGACACTCATTGTTGTGGTTGTTTTATAGCTGCCTTTTCAAATAACTTCGACAGGAAAGGTAGATTCGACACTGGTTGATAGTTCTTTAAGTTATCTTGATCCAAGTCAAATGCTTTGATTAGGGGCGTGACAATAGCCACCTTGTAGGGAACAATATACAGCAGAAATGTGTTGATGGTCTCCTTCAGTAACCACACTGGAAGAGGGTCACGGAGGCAGAATCTGTTTCGGGATGACATGATCAAATTTCAGACCTCGTCTTCAGAAATTGATTCAAATTTTAGAGAACCTAGCAATATGTGAAGTAGATCCTTCAGTGGAATGACCCTCTGTTCTACCTGCCTGGTAATCGGACAAGGAAGCTACAGAAGAAAATAATTGCCTCATAATTTTGATTTTGACACTAATATAACTTTTTTTCATCTTGATTTTTCCCTTTGTTTGTGTAGGGACCTGCAGGCTCGCTAGGTAGACCAGGACCACCAGGCAAAAAAACAGGACCACTGGTACAACTGTTTCACTTTTTGAAGCTTTTCTTTTGTGAACTGCAGTTGATTGATTTCATAAACCTGTTTACTTTACAAGAAATACATCTTCAGTTAAACACCAAATTGATCATACCCCTTGTAAATTTGATGTATTTTATATGTTTTTTTTGTATCTCAAGAATGAAAGATGGACTGGTTGAATTAGGGCCTTTGTTGAATACTTTTAGATGTAAGCTTTAATATGTCACATTCTCAACAAACAGATCAGGACAAATCAATTTTTTACAAGTATATTCAAGCTCAGTAAAAAGGCAATTTTGAATGTATTCTATTGGCCTAATATGATAAGAATGAAAAATAACCAAATATACTGGTAATGTGTATACTAATATAAATAATGACAAATTATAACTTCTGGTGCATGCATTATATGTCCAATATGGTGCTTCAGACTCCACAAAGAAAGTTTTAACATGGAGCCCTGATATAGATCTCATAACCAGGTCCACAATGTCTTCTAGTTTGCTTTGTTCACACTCCATTATTCAGGGTCCTCCCGGCCCTCCTGGACCCCCAGGTCCCCCCGGCCCACCAGGCACAGTCAAGGTAAGCCGGAAGAAGAAGTAAGGTAGCTGGGCAAAATTGGGTTGTATGACACATGTGACAATTGCTGTGCAGTCAATTTCCTCTTAATAGTAGTCAGATTCTTATAATAATAATAATATTAGATATATATATAGCGCACTTATCCACCATGCATGGTCCTCAAGGCGCTCCAACTATTACACCCCGGCTCTGCTAGGCAGCAAATTTCGGCGCTCACAGCATTCAAGGAATTCCTTCCTACCAGTTCCCATTTAACACCTGGGTGGAGAGTGGCAAATGTAGATTAATATCGTGCCAAAGGACATTAGTGCCATTGCAGGACTTGAACCGCGGATCCTGTGATCCACAGTCCAATGACTTATCCATTAGACCACAACACCTCACCAGCCCTCACCAGCATTAGTTCAAGTTCAAGTTCAAGTTCAAATAAGGTTTTATTCATTACTTGTCAACAAGTCCGAAGACTAAAAATGCAAGTTTACATCAATATAAAAAGCATTCAAAAACATAAAGATAACATAGCAAATGAGGACAAATATATAACAATTAATACATTTTTGAGTCAAAACATTAAAGTAATAACAAGAAAACAAAACAACAAAAAAAGATTTAAAAAAAAAATACAAGATATGAAATATTGCTAGCAAAAAGGAATAAATGTTGACATATAAACAAATAAAATGTATACAGATACGTGAATTCAATTAACTGTGACATTGCAAAAATTGTAATTAAGTATTAAAGTATTGAGTATTGAGTATTGAGTATTGAGTATTGAGTATTGAGTATTAAAAAGTATTAAAAAGTATTAAAAAGTATTACAATTGGAGTCTTGGCAGTGTGCTAATCACAAGCGTGATATGAGTACAGTATAATGTATAAACATATTGCACATGAAAACAATGGAATTGGTGGAATTCCTTAGGTATTATTGATTGCAGTAAGAATAGCAGATAATTAAAGAATGTTGTACTGTAAAACATCATCAGAAGAGAATGAGGTGGAGAAGAGGAGGGAGAGACAGAAAGTGAGAGAGAGAAACAGAGAGGAGGAAAAAGAGATGAAAGAAGTAAGAGAAAAAAGCAGAGACAGAGAGACAGAGAGACAGACATAGAGCTGAGAGAGAGAGAATGGGAGTGAAATAAAAATAAAGAGGAAAGACCAGAACTGAAGAAGAGAAAAGAAAATTTAAAAAAGAAGCAAGTTCGAATAGAAAAAAGGGATAAAGGAGTGAGAGGAAGGATAAAAGTACATGCAATATCAAAATACGAATGAATGGAAGAACCCGCTATGCCAATCATCATGGCAGTTAATATTGCACATAATTATATTGCTGAAAATTCCTGAAATACATGACATATAACATACTGATGATTACCTAAGCCTCAATTTATCATAATTTTCAAAAAGAGATGGAATTCCTTAAGTGTTATTGGTCACAGTAAAAATAACATATAATTATAGAATGTTGTACTGTAAAACATCATCATAAGAGAAAAGAGGTGGAGAGGAGGAGGGAGGGACAGAAAGTGTGAGAGAGAAACAGAGGGGAGGAAGGAGAGACAAAGGGATAAAGAGGAAGAGGCAGAGAGAGCAAAGAGAGAGACAGAGACAGTGACAGAGAGATAGAGCGATAGAGCTGAGGGAGAGGGGGTGGGAGTGAAATAGAAATAGAGAGGAAAGACCAGAACTGAAGAAGAAAAGGAAATTTGAAAAGTGGCAAGTTCAGATAGAGAAAAGGGATGAGAGAGTGAGAGGAAGGATAAAAGTACATGCAACATCAAAATATGAATGAATGGAAGAACCTGCTGTGCCAATCATCATGACAATTAATATTGCACATAATTATATTATTGCTGAAATACATGACATGCAACATAATGATAATTACCTAAGCCTCTATTTATTATTATTCAAGGATCGAGTGAAAGATGGGATGGGAGAATTTCGGTACCTCGTAGTTCTCATCTTAGGCAAGGACAAATCAAGTGCATTTTGCAGAATGCGGCTACAGTCATTGACTCTGCTCTCAGGTAGGAGATGTCGATGAACCTTAGATTGGAGAAGTGATTCTGCAAATCTTAGAGAAAGGGATGTGCGTCTCTCTTTAAGAGAGGAGACACCAAGATGAGATTGCAGTTCATCATAAGTTCTAGAGTCAGGGTAGGTAATAATCCTGAGAGCTCTCCTCTGAACTCGCTCGATGCTTACAGAGTGGTTGTTTGAGATCCCTGATGTCCAAACAGGTGCTGCAAATTCTAGCACTGGCCTGATGTACAACATGTAGATAGTAGCAAGATCCTTGGTGGTAACACCATTCCTCCGAAGCTTAGTCAAGAGATAAAGTCTTCTGGAAGCGTTGGAGATCAAACGACTGACCTGCCCATCCCATTTGAGATCATCCTGAAGGAAGACCCCTAGGAGCTTAAGGGATGAGACAGCTTCCAGTGTGGTAGAGTTGATGTCAAGAACGATGGGTGGCGGGGGCTGGCGAAGAAATGAAATCTGCATAGCTTTACACTTAGCAGCATTCGGGACAACGTCGTTGTCTTTGCACCATTGGATCAACGAGTCTAGATGCGACTGCAATTCAGATGGATGCGTTTTCTTCAAGACCTCCACGATTGTCAAGTCATCCACATATTTCCATCGGTTATCACTTTCAAGAGCTGCATCGTTGATAAGGACCAGAAACAGGACTGGTCCGAGGCGAGTACCTTGGGGTACCCCACAGGTGATGGCTTGTTGTTGAGAGGATTTCCCATGGTAGCGGACGGTCTGCGCTCTGTTGGAAAGGAAGCTGCAGATAGTAGGGATGATAGAGTAATCAACACCTAAGTCGATCAACTTGTTCATAACAATGGTGTGGTTGACATGATCAAAAGCCTTAGAAAAATCCACAACGCAGAGGTTAGCGAGAGTGCCACCCTTGTCAAGCCCTCTGTGGATGGTGTCGAGCAGGCTGACCAAGTAGTGCGTAACTGACGATCCACGAAGATTACCAAACTGGCGGTGGTCAACAAACGGGCGGATGCTGCTCATAATCCAGTCAGCGAGGAAACCTTCAAAGATACGCGCTAACGTGGGTGTTATGGAGATTGGCCGGAGCTGATCATAGCTGGTGACAGGATTAGTTTTGGGAATAGCACTGATAGATGCATGTTTCCATATGTCAGGGAAGCAACCCTGACTGAGGCAAAGATTGAAGAGAGTGGTCAAAGGTTCAGAAAGTTCATAAGCGAACTCCTTCAACAGTCGCGAAGGGGGATCATTGGGATGACAGGCCTTGGCAGTGCTGATTCCACAGAGGCGCTTATAAACCCTCCGACGGTCGATCACAGGAGGGGGTGAGGGCGCTGGTAGAAAAGCCGACAGAGCACCCCTGTCGAGTGGTGGCAATGAAGAGCAGATGGCAGCGAAGTGCATGTTTAGCTCATTAGCAATGTCAATATCTGATCTGCCGTCAGATGAAAGATTAAGCTGCTTCTTACGGATGCCAGCAAGATGACGGATTTGCTGATGCCACTTCCCAGGCTCCGATTTCTTAAGATGTTCAACTTTGCGCTGGTAGAATGAGTCCTTTGCGTTATCGATCAATCTCTGTACATGGTTCCTCAACCGTTTAAAGTCTGGATGCCCATGTCGAAAGGAAGAATCGCGGCGATTGATTGCTCTGCGAATCTCATCATTCATCCATGGCTCATCATCTAACCTTCGTTTGACAGTAACAAGTTCAAAATATTGTCTGAACTTGGTGTTGATTAGGTCATTGAACTCTGAAGCCATGTCATTAGCATCAAAGTCCCCAATAATAGACCAGTCCATCTGTTGTACCCATTGCCCGAAAGCCCTGACAGAGGAGTCACGAAAGGGGCGATAGGATGTTCTGGTAGATTTCCTGGGAGGCGGCAGGAGACAAGGCAGGACGGTAACAACATTGTGATCGCTAGAAGCAATTGGCGTCGAAATCTGAGGATCACAGAAGTCCTCATTAAGGTCAGTCAGAATCTTGTCCAGGATAGCCGATTCACGAGTAGGCTCCTTGACTATCTGAGACAACGAGGTATGTCTTTCAATCTCATCGGTTTCTAGGTCATTGAAATCGCCCATGATAATTAATGAAGCGTTGGTGGCATGAAGTCGAGCACGGTCAACCATATTGATAATGTGCTCAATCATTTCAGCTCGATGTGGAGACCGCGGGGGAGAGTAAATCACCCCAACAAAGATGTCCTTTGGGAGATGCACTGCAGCAGAGGATCTCAGGCGGACCCAGAGGGCTTCAAGATGTGAGGGGACTGTGTCGCTGAAGACCTCCGTAGGGTTCATATCATCTCGCACATAGAGTGCAACACCCCCTCCCTTCTGCCCTCTACGGTCCTTGTGGAAGAGATGATACAACGGCAACTGGCATGCTGAAGCAGGATTTGTCTCTGAAAACCAAGTTTCGGTGACTGCAATCAAATGCGTATCCTTGAAGTTAGTCTGTAGTATAGCATGGAACTGGTTGAATTTCTTGTTCAGCGATCGTGCGTTAAAGAGCATTAAGGTGGGAAGGCACTTTGGAGCTCGATGCTGAAGTTGAATGTCAATCAAAGATTCACTGGTACGAGTAGCGAACACCTGCAAATCATGATGAATCCTGCCCCGGATGAGGACAGGAATTGGTGATTCGGCTACAGTGTCACTTAAGGGAACTGACGAATCCCATGATATAAATTCATGAAGAGGTGGATATCGATGCCTGCATCTGCGGTGTTGACCACCTCGACAACCACGACGAGTTCGTAAAATCCCAAGGTCTTTAAGTCTATTAAAAATGTCCTGTGAAACTGCACTTCTCGTGTATTTATTTCTCAGTTGATACAGTTCTGAGGCAGAATATTGGATAGAAGTACTATGTTGCATCATGCTTGTCCAATGACACGAAAAAGAATAATTACACGGGTACGAGTTCACTTTGTCATTTAACATGTACAAAGTCAAAGTCACAGTCAATGGTGTGCAGTACTCACGTTCAAAGAGAGGAATAAAAGCTGCAAAATAGTATAAAAAAATGAAACTTAGAATCACTAAAATGACGGCAGCTGCTCAATATGGTGGCGCTATCCACAAACTATACTTAAAAACTTAAAATCCTAAGGACCCTAACTCTTACCACATTGTACCTTTGACAAAATATATTCTATCAGTACTTGTCACCAGAGCAAGTGTCAGATTACCCCACATTTGGTGGCATCTGAAGGAATGCTCATGAAGCTAGCAGCATATTGTAAAGTCATAATATTGCAAAGAGGCAGAACCATAATATATCAATATCCAAAAAGAATGCCTCGGGGAAGTTACTTGAAATAGTAACTCTCAAACTCAAAGTCAGAATACATGTCCAATATACTGATATTACCAACACTTTTCAAGGAAATTTATCATAGATAAATCTTCTGTTGATTTAAAGCAGTGCATTTGAAAAGAATGTGTACATGTGGCTCATGTATGGGCACAATTCCGCTACTGCCAACAAATAAGGACTAAACCGAGTTATGTACAGTTGACCTATGGGTGAAATAGAGAGTGTTAATATTTTATAGGTTATTCGTGAATGAAGCAAAACCAACATTTAAAACTAGATAATGGTGACAAAGAAAGAAATTTTAATAGCAATGTATTAGAGAGAATTCATCCATTGATTTAAAAGCAGGTAATGGAAGACAAGTGCCCAGAGGCCACTTGTGACACCATGTATGGATAATGTCCCACTGCTGCCACCAGATAAGGACAAATATTCAGAGTTATACTATATGTAGTAGTATGCATGGAAAATTGTGTAATATTATATTCCTATGCCATCCTGGAATGATGCTACATGTGGGTTGAGTTTTATGTAATATCTGATGGAAATATCATGGTATGGTGCTATGTAATCATTATTATGATTATCCATAATTATCGTGTTATTGCAATTTGCTTGTTTTGATTAACCATCCAAAGGTTTGTAGTGGTGTAAAACGATTTGATTATGATCTGTCTATGCCATCCTTGAATGATGCTACATGTAAGTCAAGCTATATGTAATATCTGATGGAAATGTCATGGTATGGTGCTATGTAATCATTATTATGATTATCCATAATTATCGTGTTATTGCAATTTGCTTGTTTTGATTAACCATCCAAAGGTTTGTAGTGGTGTAAAACGATTTGATTATGATCTGTCTATGCCATCCTTGAATGATGCTACATGTAAGTCAAGCTTTATGTAATATCTGATGGAAATGTCATGGTATGGTGCTATGTATTCACTATTATAATAATCTATAATTTCCTGTTAATGCAATTTGCTTGTTTGATTTACCATCCAAAGGTTTGTAGTGGTATAAAACGATTTGATTATGATCTGTCTTTTCCTTCTTTCCTAACAGGGTGAAAGAGGCGACCCAGGACCCCCTACACCTGGACCACAGGGCCCCAAAGGTTCTCAAGGGTTCAAGGGAGGCATTGGCATTGATGGTATAAAGGGAGAAAAGGTAAGTCTCTTGATTTTCTTCATCCCATCAAATTCCTATTATTGTTTGTTGAGTAGATGATAGGCCTAGTGCATGTAAGTAGCTTCAACAAAGATAAGGGATGCTTCCAGGACAACTACAGTCAAACAATGCAGTGCATGTAGGTAGCAAACACCTATATAGAAAGACCACCTGTCTATGAAGACCACTTTTCTTGTCTCCTTCGAGTGTTTTCTTATACAGGTTTAATTGTACCAGTATTAAAGGCAGTCTATTACATTGATCTTACTTTAAAAGTATTGACTGTTTTCAGATGTACGTGATAGGAGGATACATTAGAATTATTAAAGAGCTATTTAAAATAGTTTGAATCTTTATATGCCACACAAATGTCCTCCCTGTGCCACATTGTATTTATCATGTAAAACTTAAAGGTAATACAAAGTTTTGGGAAATTTTGAAAATTGGGTGGATAGTGAATCTTTACAATTTTGATATATTTGGATGCCCCTGTGGATGTATTATAAGCAATACAAAAATTAGCCCCTAAAACACTTCTGTTTTCGAGAAAAATTGAATATAAAAATTTACCGGTGCTCCCGGTAAATTTTGATAAATTTCAAATAGCGCCTGTGGCCGTACAATCGTAGCTGCGACCATGAAAATCTCAGAATATGTAGTTGGGATATTTAATATCCTAACGGGAATAGCTAATCGGTCGATTTCAGTCAAGAAACATTGTTTCATAGCTAAATTAATATCTTGACCTTGAGAGGGAGCTATACAACATAAAGAATTTATTATTTATAATTTCATAACTTTAGACTCGATTTCAACCGCGACAACGATCAATGTATATTGTAGGAACGCATATGCTTCTAATATGTTAATTTGAACCAAATTCATGACCCCATACCAAAACTTTGTAATACCTTTAAGGCTTATAAAGATCATTTAACTGTTTCCAATGCAAGATTAATCTATACCGGTATTAAAACGATTGTAATGGAGCTAGACAAGACTGGAATGGGAAGTTTATCAAAGCTACTGTGTTGCACAAAGCAATCCTTCCGCCAATCGGTGCTTGTTGTATTGTGCAAAAATGCATGTGTGGCAAATGAGCAACTGTGCATAGAGGCGAAGAAAGCAACAAAAGTGTTAAACTATGTAATAAGATGAACTTGTTGATGCTTGAATGTGCAGGGTAGCCAGAGTAATGCAGGACCCAGAGGTAAACCAGGAAGAGATGGCCAAAGGGTGAGTTATAATCATCTTATCCTTTCATAAATAGATTTAATTATGTGCTAAACAAATATACTGGTTTAATATTGATTTGTAGCCCAATTATTTCATTTTCGTAAATTCTGATGTATTGAAGGAGTCAAACTTAACTAACTTTTTCTAGTTGTTAAGCTCCATGTTCTGAATATAAACTTTCGTTATGCAGCAATTCTATGTAACCCTGAATATTTTCAGTAGTAAATTGATAAAGTGCTGTGATTTAGTCTATTTTGCAATCCAACTTCACAGGTTGTTTGCAACCCTCATGGAAAGCCCACATAATAACCTTTGTAAATATAGTTAAAATTTACTGTTACTTTGTATATTGCAAAATAAAATGAATTGAGCTGAATTAGTCAGAGTAGCCCTTTTTTAAAGGTACATAATTATATTAATATAAAATGGACAGGATATACAAAACATAATGATAATGTGTTATATAATGTGGAGGGAGAATTAAAGTATTTGTTATCACAATATCTTATAAATGATAAACTGAAAATAACAACAGTATTATCCAACAATTGTAAAGAAGGGGTAAAAAAAAAAGATACACAAAGAAAACTGCAGTTATTGTTGCCTTGTGTATTTTTATTTTGTGTGGTCTATTCTTTTTATTTCTGGTTATAGTCTTCAACTGTATATTATGTAAAGTCAGAGTCTAAATGAAGGTCAGTGTTATTGTATAACTTTCATTAATGTCTGTATTTGAATGGCTTTTGTGATTACATCATATCTTTTAGGGGCCAAAAGGATACAAAGGTGCTTTGGGACCAAAAGGAAGAACAGTAAGTAAAAACAAAAACAAAAATTGGTTTGTGATTATTTGAGATTATTGAGGGGAATACCTTGTTATTGCAAAACAACTGAATAACCACAAAATAATAAACTTAGGTAAAACAAGGCTCCTCTTATTACAAGGGAACTTTCCCTTTTCCTGTTTTTTCCATAGATTTCACCATATTTTGTTCTTCACAAAATGTGATTTTGGCTGTTAAGAGATAAATCTCACAGCCCTTAGATATTGAGAAACAAAGTAATTTGATTCTGTTTCACTGCCAAAAGTCATCAAAGTGCAAATGACTATCACGCTAGTTTTTTTAGAAGAAATTTTTTCTGAAAGAATATCTTATTCAAAGTTAATGACAGCTCGTATTGTGTGATTAAGAAAATCTGTTAAGAAATTTGATTTGTTCAATAGTATATTTGCGTTACATTTGTAAGAAAGAAATTCTGAAATTTGTTGAAAATGACATGATGAAATGATCAAAACACCAAAGACTATACCAATTTAGAAACATTGTAGCTTACATTTAATTCTCTTTCTATCAGGGCCCTCCTGGTCCCCCAGGCCCGCCGGGTCCAGCTGCCCCTACTCGTGCTCCTCCTCCAACATTGGTGAGTAGCCGGAACCCCCTTCCTGCATGTCTTGCTATTCATTTTCTGGTTCATAATTTGTTTCACCTCTTCAGTAGCATACAGATATTTTGAGGTCTAGTAGTATGCCATCAAATAACATAACATTTCCAAGCCCTGAGTGTTCATGTAGAAGCATGAGAGGTGATATATGTTTACTGTTGTCTTTTAACAATTTTCCAAGATATGAACTATTGCCATGACTGAAGGAAAGGTTCCATGTCATCATTTACATGTACATAATTATATAGCCAGAGTATTAAGTACGGTTCACATATGTCCCTTTATCATTTTATTGTCATTCTCTTATAGCTTCCTACCACTCAGGAATCCACGACAGTTAAAAAGAAGCGACGCACCATGACAACAACGCTACCCCCTACGACGCTACCCCCTACGACGATTCAACCCACAACAACAATGAGAGACACAACTACAGTGAAAAAGAAAAAGAAGAAAAAGAAGACTACAACAACCACTGCTGCCCCTACTACATTACCCCTGACCACGACCCCAGCACCTACCACCCCGTTACCGCCAACCACGCAGGCACCTACGCCTACCCCTGAAGTGATCACTGATATCATTAGGGAGATTGAGGAAGAGATTGAGGCGCCAAGGGGTACAAGCAATGCACCTGCAGTCTCATGCAAAGAAATTCTCATGGATTATCCAGATTCAGAAGATGGTAAATGATGTTATCATGTATCACTTCTTTAGACCTCTCTCAGTCTTCCTCTTTCCGTTGTTTTCCTCTCTCTCTCCCTCTCTCTCACTTTACCTTCATCTCTCTTAATTTCCCTCTCTATCTCCAATTTTATCTATTTTCACTTCCTCTGTCTCTGTTTCTTTCTCTCGCTCTCTCTCTCGCTCTCACTCTCTCTCTGCCCCTATTCTGTTTGTTTTTCTCTTTCCCCTTTTGTTTGCCTGAAATGGACCTGTTATGTTTTTTGGATTGCAGATCATGGGCTAATTGTTTATCTGGCCTACATTCAATCTAAATCTTTGTACAACTCCAAGTTGATATCTTCATACCATGGCTTCAAGCACACTTATGTACATTGGCTCCTATTTCCTATTTCTGATAGTACTGCCAATATTTGCTAGATGTTAATAGGATCCCAAACATGAACACACCCATGCTAAACTGCATCCATGAAATCTCACATTCCATCTCCACCATCAATTCTACAACAAATATAATTCCAAACTACAATCTTGGACTCAACTCTATCCTTTTGACCAAATTACCCCAAAACAAATTTTGAATCACTGTTATGATAGGATTTTTAAAGATATCTTTGCATAACCTCAAAAATATTCTGTCATTGTTACCTTATACATTTTTTTCTTCAATGAAAATTATCTTACTTTAAAAATTCCATGAATTGCTTTGTTCAACATCCTGTTTCTACACTATTTTGTTTGAGGTATGATAATCATATGGATAGTGGATACCACACCTGATATGACATTTAACCCTCATTAATTCTCTTCCAAATCCTAATCTTTCTTATATTAATGCTAGTATAGATTGATGTACATCTCATCATAATCTCCACTCTTCTAGGAACCCTTTTCTTCTTATCCTTTCAAAGACCCGTAGCAAAGCTGGTGATTGCACATTTACTGTAACAGCATCCAAAGAATGGAACAATATCCATTCTTTCATCAAATCATCGTAACTCCACAGACCAATTGAAAAAAATTCTTGAAAGACAGATCTATCTCTTCCCAGAGGAGTTAAACCCCTTTTTTATTTAATTCCTTTAATTTGTACTTATTTTAAGTTTAATTAAATATCACATATTATTTATTTTGTAAATGCTGTGCTATAGTTTTACTATGTAGAGCGTACTAAGTGCTAGTTAGTAGTATCATTATGATGAAATGACTGTTTATCTGTGATACAGGTTTGTACTGGTTAGATACTAATGGAGGTGCACCAAACGATAAGTTCCAAGCCAACTGTAAGTTTGTGCAAGGTGGGCTGACCTGTCTCAATGCTACAGCTGCAGCTGCAGTAAGTCAACCTCAATGTTTATCTTTTATCTCACTCGATCTGTAGAGACTTTTAAAAACATATTTCAATTTAAAGATTCTCTTTTTATAATAGAGTTTCTAATTTCATTCTTTGCCTACCATGGATCCTGTATTCATCTATTTTTCATCTATTCTCCATGTAATTTTCATCTTCTCTTTGTTATTGCATGAAACCATTGTCGATTGTCATAAATGTGTCATGTGATGTTCATCCATCCTTTCCTCTTCTATTCATCCCTTCTCTCGCAATGTTGCTACCACGCATGTAAGGAGACAAGACACCAGCCTAAGTAAACTTTAAAGATCTTTATCTAATGCTATGGTCACATCACCTAAAAGTAGCCTGCTCGACTTTTCAAAAACAAAATTGTTGGGCGATGCCTAAATTGCAGCGGCGACCGAGCAGGCTACTAATCGGTCGGTCGCTCGCTGCTCTGATTTGTGACCATAGCTTAAGGCAAATCTAAGAACCAGAGTGGGAAAGAGCTAACGAAAATGAAGGCTAGACATAGCCACACAAAGAGTACCGGTATTGATCCAATAAGTGGATGTTGCAAGGTGGCGCTAAAACTTCACAAATAACATGAAACTTAACATAACATTTATTCGCTTTTTCGTTTCTTATTTATTCATCATTCGGCCTTCATCTTTTCTTTATCTTTTCTTTGTCTGTTGTTTTTCTCATGTATTTTCATCTTGTCATTATCCCTTCTACATATCTTGTCATCTATTCTTCTTAAAATCTGAGTTTTTAAAATTCTATCTATAACAATTTATGTATTTTTCTCATGAAGAAGAAAACATGTTATGTTTGTGTTATGTATTTACATCTGCTCTTCATTAAAATATTGTTTTATGTATTGTTACCTTTCTGTAAATTTTCCTCTTCTACAATTACATCAATTTACTTAATATTTTCTTCTTCTGATCATGACAGAGAGATCCTTTTAGTTGGGCGGCTTCCCCTGACAGCGACTGGTTCTCAGACTGGAATGCTGGCTTTGAGATAGAATATGAAGCCAGCGTTGTGCAGCTAAGATTCTTACATATGAAGAGTAACACAGCAACACAACTGTAAGTAATGAAGTAGAGGATTTAGCACACTTCCAAAATATCTTAGCCATTGATAGTGAATCTGTACTTAAGTTTGACAAATGATTCTCCTTGGTATTACTCTAGATATTTCTACCAATAAAGTCTTCGTCAGTAACTGGGTTATTCTTTATCTTATGTTGAAAAAGACATGTTGGATATGTTTTGTTCAAGTTTATTGATTTTCTTTATAGAAAGTAGCTGTTGATATTCAAAAGAGAGTTAAATATAATGCAATTACTATCTTTAGATTGTAGACCATGAGCAGCTAATGAGAACAACTGAAGAACTTGTGTCTTAAGATCCCAACATTATCACCCCTTCAGCTCCTAATCTATGGGATATAATTGCTATAGATAGATAGGTAAATAGAAATAAAAATATATAGATGAATAGATGGATTGATAGATATATATATGAAGAGCTCGGTTCCAAATGGTACTACATCCACAAAAATTAGAAAAAACATAACATCATGAAAAATATTTGTGCAGACTTAGATTTGTTTAAAGAGTGGTTTTATACTTGTATCATACAATAGTATAATCAGCCAAGTATCATTCCAAACTGACATTGATAACTATGATAATTCAAAAATCATGTTTTTCTCAGAACTTGGATTTATGGATGAGTATACCTTTTGGAACCAAGCTCTTTATATATATATAGAGATAAATAGACAGTTTGCTGATTTTTCTTTCATCTTTTACACATCAATTTCAGATTCACATTCAACTGCCTTAGAGTTCCTGCATACTACAATGATAAGGCTCGTAACTATGATGACTCAATACAGTTCAGAGGTCAAAATGATGATATAATAGAACATGGTATGCCAGGATATGTCGTGCCCAAAGATGGATGTAAGGTAAGATTCGAAAGTGAAACAAATTATTCTGTGATACTGAAAACTTTGCTTGGTTGGGGTTATCATAACATGATTGTTTGGAGCCAGAAGGGTGTTAACTCATCATTGAAGTATACGAGTTAATGCCCTTCTAGCTTCAAAGAGATGACATGTAGTTAGGCTTCTATCAACCTTAGAATTTAGTAGGCTGTGGTTATTGAACATCAACTATCTTCGCTACAGTGATCTTGAGGCAGCAAACAGCAAGAAACTGGGAAGAATCACTCGGTTTGAGAAAGTCTATAAGACTGGATGTGGATAATAAAGCTTGAAGGTTGATAGAAGCCTTATTATAAGTACACATTCAGTTCTTTTGGGTTTGTTTTTATTCCCATGACATAGACTTGTGTAAGAAGCTGTGTGTATCTTGGCCACTTTTATAACATGCTTTTTCTTTTGTGAAAATGTGAGTTGTATACTGTTCAGTGATAAAGATTTCAAGCAACTGTCATGTAGTTTATATCTTAGCAGACCAAACGAGCCAACTGTAAAATGGGTACCTGGTAGGGTTTATTCATTGAAACGCACTGTTTGCTGATTATGGCTATTTGGAGCTAAAGTTTGGTTATGTCCAAATGTCTTTGGAAGCACATAGGGGCATTATATCATATTGTGTTCTGCGTTTATATACAATAAACATTTTCTTATTGTTATTTATTCCAGTCACTATTCAAAAAGCTGAAAAAGTCCATTTTCACTCTGACGTCCAGTGACCCCTCCCAGCTACCGATCAAAGATTTTGCTCCGCGAGGATATGGAGGGCGTGGTCAGAGATTCGGGTTTACCGTGGGACCGGTATGTTTCTTATGAGCAAGGTCACACCCAAAGACCACACCCAAAGAAGAACTGACTTTCCTGGCAGATTAAATTCACCAGAGTTTTGAGATGGATCGCATTGGTGTGCTCTTATAGAACAATCTATGTGCCGGACTGGAACTTTGCTACAAAAATTTCAGCTGACTTTATACCTCATGATTGACTGATGTGCTAATGTTTGTGGAGGAGTGAAATATCGTCACGCGTTGGTCTGAAGAGGAATTCATTTCTTTTCATTGGGATAAAAGTTTGGCTCAGCTTTAAAAAATCTTGTTGTCATCATAAGATTATCTTTGTAGTTGAAATCCTGGACTTGAGGAGTGTCATGGTAATGTTTTATTTGTATATTTTAAATGTAGGAGATATCTTGTGAATGTGTTTGTATGAGATTGTGTTTCTTCTTCTGTGTATTGTATTTTATGATAAATATCATCAATTGAATCCCTAATCCTTCTTAATTGTGCAGCGGTGTAAACTACAAAGAAATATGCCAGTGGGCCAAACCCAAGCTCCCTTTTGTGGATATATACAGCAACAACAACAAAAAATAGAGACCAACATATATTTAATACATTTTTGCCTAAAGATGTATCAACAGACTCTTTCAAACCCTTCAAGGACATATTTAGAATACAAAAGTTGTCATGATTAGGTTAAACAGTGTGACTTTTAATAACATAATAACATAAAATTACATAATTGCACAGACTCACCGATTGAACATGTGAAATATGAAAAGCATGAACAAAAAGAATTTAGTGTAAAAACAAGGAATGTAAATGACTAGGAATAAAAATTAAAGATTTTAAAAAGATCTTGACTATTCAACTCCATTATTTGAAGAGGTATACTCATATATCTTGCCTGTAAAATACAAAAGAGTGGAAGAGGGCATGGGTCATGAAGAAAATGTGGATCGAGGGAAGAGAATGAAAGGGGAACAAGTCCAGATTAAAGGGAGAGAGGATAGGATCGCTGTAAAGTCAATGAGTGAGGTGAAGAAATAAATACCCACTTACATCTACATAGTGGACATTGTAGACATGTTTTACAAACTTTTGTTAATGTTTTTTATGATGTAACAGTAAAATAAAATAAAATTGAGAAACATTCCAAAAGTAGCTCTGGGAAATTCTGAAAAAGTTCTGGCTTAAAATTTAAAAAAATGCACCTAGTATTAACCTTTTTTTTTATCCTGGGAACAATTTTTTAATTTTTTATCCTGCACCCTTTGTGCCAATTTATCTGATTGATTTTGATTTGTATCTGTTATTTTTGTGCCCGGTGGTAGAATTATCATGGGAATCTATTGACCAGAATTACACATATTGTTCACTTAGCCGAAATCCTGTATTTTAATAATGTTCTCACATCACTTTATTGGTGAATTGTGTTCAACAAAGGAGCCATTTTAGTCCAGGAAAAAGCCAAATTACTTGTAGATGCAGTACACAAAGATACATATTTCACTAAACGTTTTATGACAAACATATTGTTATATGACAACAACAAAATACAAACAGAAACATTTAAAGGTATTGATGTGCACATAGCATTTATTGTTGGTGTGTGTTGATCTTTCAAATGAAATGAAATGCTTGCTAAAGTGCCACCCTTTCTCCCTCATCTGCCCTATTATAAGTCTCTAGTTTGTATAAAGACAAAACCGCTACTATGTTTGTATTTAATGTTTTCTTCAAACAGAACAAAGATATTTTGCTACTGTAGTAGTAATGCATCCCTGTGTATAACTTGTATACTATATGTACATGAAAGTTACTTTGTAATTATAAATTGGTTATGATTTTCAGACTGTAACTATTGTTTATCACATTCCTTGGTTCCTTACCAATATCCTCTACTTTTTTTAACATTACATTTTCCATTATTTTTCAAACCAGGATTTTTTTATTTTTTAAATATTTTTTTATTCCAGACCAAATACTAGCCTTCTTTCACTTGTGTTTTATCTTGTGCATCAACGACCGACATTCAGAGTACACGCTACTTGTAGATCATGGATGTAAAAGATTTGCTTGGCTGAAGTTTCATTCAGGTATATGTTCCTTTTTTACTCTTTTGATGTTGCAAAGGTCAGAATAAGTATTTCTTTCAGGATATATTATGCTTCATATTGATTGTAGCTGCATTGTTGACATTATTTACATTGTACATTCTATTTCAGAAGAAGAAAGGAAAATAGTAGCAAATAAAGCACTGGACAGTTTCAGTGAAGATAACAAGTTTCCATTTTCAAAACTTCATTCCCACCCCCACCCCCCCCCACCCCCCCCCCCCCCCCCCCACCCCCACCCACATGCACAAAAGACAGTTTCATCTCCAGTAAAGATAGACCAGGCCAATCATATTTATTTTCCAGGACTTAAGATCGATTACGAATTTGCAATCTTCAGTATTTTGTGAATAAATATTTGTATTGGTCCATTTCAATTTATGTGGTTTTGAGTAAGTTTTCCTAATTTTGTTTACATTTGCAGGTCAAAAGGTACCCATATAATACTCATATGCAGTGCTCAGTGAACATTTCCTAATTGATTATTTGCTTCTTCTTTTTTTTAAAGTAGACATTCATTGCTTTTAAATATCGATCTACTAATTTGTATCATTGCATACTGGAATATTAGATCGAACAAGGTTATCAAAATTCTTCAGATGGAAAAATTTAATTTAACAAATATTATCATTTGTGACGTCGCATACAGGACCAAATTAGCATAAGCAGACAATGTCCCATAATAATGCACACATTTTCAGTGCCTCTTTCGTCATCTCCCCTTCATTTATTTCTTACTTCGCCAACATCATTACATGTAACTGTTTGATCTGTTTCCTCACTATAAATTTCAGACATGGCTTTGTTTTGATGAAAACTGCAGTGCTATATAAAAAAGAAAGGAATCAGTTGTAGCTGCACTATGGCTCGTAAGAAAGACGCCATTGTACATTCAGAATTTCAAACATTTAGCTGGCTTTCCAAGTTCAAAGTGAGCTGATAATTCAGTGGTTTATTGTTCAATCATTTATCCTTGCCCTGAATGTTTCTTAGCAAAAAATTGTAATTATCAGAATCGACATAATTTCCATTTTGAAATAGTGTGAAATATATTCATGTTTAAGATCAATCAAACCCCTATTATCGAGAAATAATTGCACTGAAAATCTGTTCATTAGTTATAGGATGTTGTTTGCTTATGCAGGATGGGTGTCTGATGTACGTGACATGGTCAAAACATTGCAATTTTTTCTGGAGAAGCGTACGTATATCCAAGGCCCTGAGAAGTGAATTTATCATTGTTAATTGTGTACCGGTATTGTCGGATATGAAGTTGACCTAAAACTTATACGACTGACATCTGTAAGCTTCTTAGTTTCTTGTGATACATTATTGCTCATATTTGTGATTTTCTTTGAATGTCTACTTTAAATACTGTAAATTCCAAAAATGTACCATTACCTTTAAAGCAGAAAAGGAAATAATATCGCTCAGAACTTTGACCTCTGTGAAGAAATAGTTTGATGGGGGGAATCCCCATGCGGTCTTTGGTGATGAAATACCAGAACATACATGTATGTATAGTTGTGGTTTTCATTTGAGTCTTCCATGAAATGAAAATCCTAATCATGTGATTCTCACAGAAATGTCTTTAAATACATTCATTGAAAATATGCAGGGATGCCAGTTTTCAGGCAATAGCCTGAATTCAGGCCCTGGCGAGTTATTTTCAGACCATAGTTCAGGCTTTTTTGTGTACAAAATAGCTCATTCTAGGTGATTTTTCAGGCCCTCTGATCAATTCTAACTGGTATCCCTGAATATGGCCTTCTCTTTCAGACATACGTGTAATATGTTTGCCATTTTCATTTGTTTTACATACTCCGCTAAAAGGGAATACAATATATTGACGAAATGTGAAAGAAAATTTTTGTCCCAATGATTACTGAAGTTAGTCTGTGAATCATCAGTCATAGATATTAGGTTCAAAGTATATTATACTACATTGACTTATTATTATGGACAATTTAATACATTGTAATACTGGTCAGTACCCACTCACTTGTTAGGATATAAGAAACTTACCGGTAATAGTTTGAATTTGTTTTGTTAATCCTTATCTAAATAGGGAATCAGTAACATAAAGGAATTCATACATGCTTTCAAATGCAAGTCAATCCTAATTGTGTGCCATCTTGATTAAATCAGTTATCATTCTTTTCATGATGTTTAAAGGAAAGGAAAAATTGAATCAAAATTTGATGTAGAAAAAGAGGAAATGTTATCGTTAAAAAATGTATACATATTAATAATAATAATAATAATAATAACAATATTTATAAAGCGCAACATATCCATCTCTAAAGATGCTCAAGGCGCATACAAATAATTTAAATTAATATTCAACATACTTAAGATTAAAGAAATATTAAATGTTAACTTGCATTAGATCTTACAAGTTCATGGTGCCAAGGTATATAGCTTCCACAGGTGGCTAGTGAGGTGAGGAATATTTGCAGGATTTATTTCAACAATGTTTTTAAACGAGCATATTGAAAATCAACCCATTGTGGGTTAAAATTATCATTTGAGTTAGAATTGCTCGATTTAAATTTACTGTTCATGATATCTTATAACAAAATGAAATTCTGTAGGAAGGAAGAAAGTAATCATACTCTGTTAAGCGCTTCCTTGTTCATTACCATGACAACTTTCTCCTCGTTTTTATAGATGATAAGAGAGAAAGTTCACAAACAGACTGCTTTAAATTGTTACAATACATGCAAACTTTTCTTTTGCCATATACTGCTGAGTGCTGAAAACACCAAGACTGTGTACTTCTAAATGTTTATTTATAGCCGTAAAAGAAAAATAAGATTATATTCAGTGCTCAAATTTTGTGTAATTTTGAAGTTGTTCTTTTTGTTTGGCTATGGGTATGATGTAGACTAGTTTCTAAATTTAGCAGTAGCATAAGATGATGAACATTTGACATGTATATGTGTGTATATACTGTAATATTAGTCCTGTGATAAAAAAGGTACCTTTGTGAATCATAATTATGCATGGTAGATTGGTCTATAATAGTGAATTCTTGTAGAAATACTTCTTTTAGCTTGTAATGAATATGAAAATTGTTGCTTTTCGATAGTGCTAAGTTATGTAAAGTTACTGTGCATATCTATATTCTCCTTTTTATGAATTGTAAAAATGGTAAATAACCCTAAATTATGTACAGCATCCAAACCCCTTCCCCAAGTTCTTCTTGCCAATGAATTGCCTTTTGTTGCATTGACTTTTTATGTTTGTTACCGATTAAAAACAATGTCAGTCACTTTATGCAGTACACTGTTTCAAGGAAAATAAATATATTTTGATTTATTGTACATGCAATGCATCAGGAGTCTTGTTTTAATTTAATATAAGGGTAATTATGAAGAGTCGACTAAGTACTGATGTAGCTAAATGCCTTCAAGAATTCAACCCACTTTTATTGTTTGTATAAGAAATCATGCATGCAGTTAAAATGTATACTTGAATAAGCAAAATAATAAACAAAAAGGAGGGATAGTAAGATTACAAAGAGATAATATATCAACATTAGGCCTGTCATTCATATTGAATATGTGAATAATGTGAAAACTTGTTTGAAGATTATGTTGTTATCAGGATTAAAGATGTGAAACAAAGTCATGGAACATCTCTCTAAACTCTTGTGCTGGAGACAAACTATTTGCTTGCTCGAGGAGTCACCACAGAGCTATTTCTAGACAAAGTGCATGAGCATGGCTTGGTCCTATGTAGGGTAATCCTTAGGCAATTTTTTATTGAGACAGAATGTTATCATTTTGTTGCTGTGTTTGGTATAAGGAAGTAGTAGTAATCATTGAAAACTTTATGGTTTGCATCTCTGATAACAATGGCCAACTGATAACAATGGCCAACTGATTTTTAGCATAGACTTCCTGAATATGGAACGTTCAAGAGCTTAGCTTAAAGGATAATGGGACATTGACCCCCCTCCCTTTCAAAGTTTATGCCATGCACTAAAGTCATTATCATACTCACAAACTTAGGTTAGTTGGTTAGTTGTTGCTTGCAAGTTATAAATTAGTGGGTAACTTGTCTACAAGAGCAATGTCGACCCGACCCCCCCTTCCCAAATCTTCTAGCTCCGCACCTTGGTTAATCTCATCATTGCACTTCCTCTTTTCGCGATGTCATTAAAATAAAAAAATGTTTTAATCACTGAGGCCATCAATCAATCTTCCAATTATAGAAACCAAATGTCATGCAATCTAGATTCTTCAGAATAATTGTTATAGTTCATTTAACACGGTACATTTGGGTAACACAACAAGGTAGCCTACCGTTCTCACAAAAGCACCACAATAAATATCGCCTCCTAAAATCGTCGTGTTGATTCTCGTTTAATTTATGGTCAAAGGGTGGAAATGTTAGGAAATAATCACCTTCCCACGTTTTGTGTATATGTTTCCATATTTTGTAAAGGTCTTTGTGGTACTGTTTGGAGAAGAAAAAAAAGTTATACATGCATCAGTATAGTGGATGTGAATTCAAATATGAGCAATTTTCGTAGGATAATATCAGTACCTAATTTTGTTGTTGTAATGCTTTGATTTCCGTAGACATGACAGGGTCCTTTTAGCAACCATTCCAGAATGATATACCGGTAGAGAGTCTTTTGTTCTATGTATATCAAGTTGCCTCTAGAGAGCTCTACGATGTATCTTTTCAGACATCCAAAATAGAAATCGCTCCCTCGCACAATTATATCCTTAAAAGCATTACATTTTTACTATCCGGATTTCAACCAAACTTAATAGGAATCATGCTTAGGCAAGGGAGATCTTAAGTTATTCAAATGGGGGAAGGTACCCCCCCCCCCCCAAGGGAGCCCAGGTGGCAGTGCCCCCAAAGTTCCTCGTTGGCAGTAGTTGCACATTTTCTTCTCCTTCTTGAAAACCCATGTTTGGATTCTAACAATAAAATTGTAGGAATCCCCTGCAGGAAATGGAGATTTAAAGTTGTTCAAATGGGGTATATGTCCGCAATGGGGCTTGAGGGCAGCATCCCCATTGGCAATCATTTTTACTTTTCTTTAAAATTCATTTTTTTTTTAAATTTTGAATGAACTTAATAGGGAACATTCCTCAGGCAGGTGGATATCAACTTGTTGTGAAGGGCTACTGACTCCTTCATGAGTAGTGGGCTTGGGAGTGGCACCCCCTCCCCCCCCCCCCCCCCCGCGAAAAAACCGTCTGTTCTACATTTTCTATTTCTTCTCAAAAATGCTAGGCCGGGTAGGGATCATCGTTAGGAAAGGGTGATCTAAAGTTGTTCAAATCGGGTACATACACATTACACACCCAAGGGGGTCTATATATTTTGCACCCAAACACTTGAACCGCAATTTTACCACTACCGGTCTATACCTTTAAAACAAAGAAGATCTGTAAACCTTATGGATAGAATCGGAGAGTCTGAATGCGACCTTGCTAAATAAGATATGTGATAAATTATTTCATCAAATCGAGTCTCTATGATACAAGCTTTTTTTTTATACGGTAAATACAAAGTCTTCTCAGTTCGGGGGAGAGGCGGGTGACACATCCCCCCCCCCCCTCCCGCGATTCAATGGATTGATACTTGAGTCGTATGTATTGCGTTCCTGGGGCAACATGTAGTCAATTCTTCGTCGCCGAGCCCTTTGAAATTTTTGCTCATTACGCCACTGCAGGGCAGGGTATAGGGCATAATGAGATATGTATACAGACTCCATTGACGTAATGTTACCATGACAATGCTTTGGAATGTTTGAGGTATTTACTTCCTCAATATGTTTTCGATTTTGTAAAAATTTGGGATTCCCCTATGGTGTATGTGTTTCATTGTATCAACAAAATATCGTGCCTAATTAATCCCGGGTTTTCACAGATCACATGTCTTTTATAAACGTATGATAAAGAAAGTACGGCATTAAAAAATCGCAATGCTTCGAGTATAAACTACGTATAAATAAATAAAATTTCCATGTTAGTCCGCAGCGCAAGTTTTGATTAAAGTGTAATTATTAAATCACATATTTGTTTATTGTTAATCAACATTTTCATTGTACATACACTATCACAAGTGATTTTCTTCTTCATTTCTTCTTCTTCTTCTTCTTCTTCTTCTTCTTCTTCTTTTTCTTCTTCTTCTTTTATTCTTCTTCTTTTTATTCTTCTTTCTTCTCCTCACCTCCTTCTCCCTCTTCTTCTTCTTCTTCTTCTTCTTCTTCTTCTTCTTCTTCTTCTTCTTCTTCTTCTTCTTCTTCTTCTTCTTCTTCTTCTTCTTCTTCTTCTTCTTCTTCTTCTTCTTCTTCTTCTTCTTCTTCTTCTTCTTCTTCTTCTTCTTCTTCTTCTTCTTTTATTCTTCTTCTTTTTATTCTTCTTTCTCCTCCTCACCTCCTTCTTCTTCTTCTTTCTTTTTCTTCAACCTTTTCTTTATAATCTTAGTCGCCTTCTCCTCCTTCTTCTTCTTCGTCTTCTTCTTCGCTTTCTTTTCTTTCTTTTGAGGTAATGTCTCGTTATGAATGAAATCACAACTTCAAATCATCCTACAACAAAAACCCGCAGTGGTTGTGAAAATCTGTTATTTGTCATATCTAGACCTTACCTTTAGAAAAACACAAAAGCGTATGATTATTGAATTAAAAGAAACCCAATGAAAAGGGAATCAAGTTAAGGGAGAAAAGTCAATAGAAATATAACGGGTAAATAAAATAAGAGGAAGTAAGTCGAATGAAAAATAATAATATAGATTTGAGATGAGAATATTAAAGAACAAAGAAAGAATTGTTCAGATCTGTAGCCCCCCGCACACACATCCGCCTCCACCCTTTTCATTCCATTACGCTTACTGATTTTATTTATACCATATTCATTTCATATACAGTAGGCTTGCATGCAAGCCGATACTTATAAGCAGCATCATATTCATTTCATCTTACATAAGTAAGCCTGTTGTATTTACAGACAAATGCCAACTTGATGGCTGATTTTAAATGGTGGGAAACTGGGGGGTGGGGGGCGTGTCAGATGGTGTACCCCCAGGGGCTAAAGAGGAGGCTGATTAATGATCCGACTAGGGTTATAAAGAGGAGAAATAACTCTTGGTCACATCATGATGGGGGGGGGGGGGGAGGGGCCTTAGGGGCAATTGCTCCCCCCAAATGAAATTTAAACGTGGTTTATTTCTACCAGTGATTAACAAATGATGCTGAAATAACATGATTTTTCTGGGTTTTTTCTCAATTTTTTTGTAAATTATACCTTTTTATGCGTTTGTTTGAAAATGACGAGTTCCCACATTAATAGTCTGGCAAAAACACCAAATAGCCCCTTTTTACATACGAAAGGTGCCCCATTTTACTTCAGATAAGAACCCCCTTTTTAAAATTTCAAACAGGTGCCCGTTCCCATTCTTATAAGTGCCTTCCTATCCAGATAAGTGCCCCTTTTCTTCTCCGGTGAGTGCCTCATTCAAATTTGAGAGATGCCCCCTTTTACTTTGTAATAAGTGCCCTATTTTATCTCTGATAATTCCCCCTTTTACTTTGACACGTGCTCCTTTCCTTTGCTAATAAGTGTCATTTTCCCTTTGGATATGTGCCCCTTTTTCATTTCGCCCAAAGCTCGCTCGTTACGCTGGCTCGCATTGAAAGTATTAAATAAAAATCTTTTCAGTTTTTTATGATTAGATCAGAATTTACTTTTTTCCTTTCTATAAGATGTAGGTTTTTCCCTTAGACGTCACAAATCTTAAAATGTGTGGTCCCTCACTCGCAAATAAATATATCCCGACCACCACACCCAACTCCAAAGTATCTTGGACCATGTAAAAAGAGAAACAAACATTGAAATCATCCCTGATAATGTAATCACACTGTAGGGGCTATATACCAGTGCATGTCTAAAAAGTGCATATTTCAACTTTGTGGTTTCCCTTTGTAGGTGCCACTTTTTCCAGAAAGTGCCCCTTTTTGTTGGTGCCCCCCTCTCACTTTGTAAGACACTCCACCGCCCCTGGATAATGGGTGGGATATAAACTTATCATCGTATTGCTTAAATTGGGAAGAACATTAATGTAAGCAATCAAGTAATTTGTTGTAGTGGGCAGATGCAAAGTACTCTAGGCTCATGAATAAGAATAATCAACATAGCTGAAAGGTTGTTTGTATGCCCACATCTTGACCCCCCCCCTTAAAAAAAAAATGTCCATTATGCCACCTGGTGGTGATGCGGATTTTGTTCTGACCCCTAAAAAATGTTCGCTTATTACGCCCACTAGCCTATACTGCCTGGATTAATTAACTCGAGATACGCAAAACTACAATAAGCTTATAAACTTGGGAATATTTTCAACTCGTGATTAGAGATTCCGAGATATTTCCTGACTTTTATAACAAATTATTGTGCTGGGTGATCCATATAATATGTATTTATTAAAAATTGCAGTTGACTGGAATTACCAACGGATATTGGCCCAATCTAATAATCTTGGCTTTCTTCACTTATTTATTCATTCATCCATCAATTCATCCATCAATCCATCCATGAATTTTAAACAAGGCTAAATATTTATTACAGTATTACAAAAAGGATGTTAAATTGAAGTCTATTATTCAGACTGTGGTCAACCAGAGCCCATTTTCCAGCCACTTTATGACAAGTTTTTCTCATTATTTAAATTGTGAGGTCTCTGCATGTAGAATAGGCAACAATAACAGTGATTACATGCAGTGTCTGTCTTTACAATTGCATTGCTCAATACAGCTGATCCAACGTGTCACTTCCTAGCAACTTGGCAGAATTAATGTAACTGGAAAAACCCTGATAGTATAATCATATTTCTTCCGCCGGAATAAAGATAATAAACGGAATAATAACTAACTCTGTTAGCATTTCTAATGGGATTTTAATGAGACCAAAAACATAGACTGAGTGTAAGTGTATATTATGGTAACTCTTTGAAACTTCAATTTCAATGATTTAACCGTCTCTACAATGTCAATAAATTGAAATCCCGAAAATGAAATTGAACGCCTAAACTGACTCTACGAACCAAGAAATTCAATGCACGAAATTTGAAATATTAAGTACGTTAAAGATTTGTATATGCACGTTAAAAAAAAAATTCTCCTAGAAATAAATCGAATGTGGAAAAACTTGGAATGCCCCAAACATAATTTTGCAGATGAATTCATTCGGAGGCTCATAAATGAATTCGTGTGTCTCCAAATGAAATCCATTGTAAGACTTTTTTATTTTAAAGACTGATAACGCGTAAATTTCAATCACAAATATATGAATGCGCAAAAATCTATAAACAATCTCTTCTTCGGTGTCAACATACAAAGTCCACTGAGGAATTCTTGATAAGGAATTCCTGGTATTATCTCGACCTGTCATCTTAACCTACAAAATATTGACTTTAAAATATGAGTAAACTTTAAGGGTTTTACCCGTAAAACAGCACAGTGATAATCATTACAAATCAAACATATTTGATGTGATAATGATTGATAACTCTCTACACGTTGAGACATGATTTATATGAACAATGCCATGACCATTGATAAGGGCATGAATGTAAATATGAATTCAATAAATACATTTATATACAGCCATATCAATTTTAATTGTATTGACACAATACGCGATATAAATCATAGGACATTGTTACACTTTATTACGAAAAAATGTAGGGAAGACTGTTCTATGCATGTAACCACAATTCTCAGTAAATTCTGGATACAATATACATGAATCTATTTTCGTTAAAAAGTTACATTGCCTAAGATGAAATTAAAGGCGCTTGCATGTAGGCCTACATTGGGAACGTAATATTTTGAACAATATCATTTGGCTGAATGCCCATCCCACCCCTTCATTACATAGTCTGATATTTCATACTCTTTATCTTAAATGGGCCTATGCATGGCTGTGACTCGATTGTCCGACATTCGGTTGTTTACGGTTGAATATTCAAACTAAGGTATTATGGCCAAGGTATTTGAGTTGCCCTATAGCGTTGAAGGCAAATATGTGGCAAGACTGAGGGCGGGGGAGGGGTGGCGGGACACTTCCACTGCACCAACGTTAATTCCATTTTCTCTACAATACCTAAGTCTCGACAATCGTGATATGATACCGATTTAGATCAACTAAATCTGCTCCTAATTAGGCAAAATAAAAGTAATTCCTAGTTTCCCGTCCCCTTCTCCTTCGTTTATTTTTCAATCCGCCTCATTTGTATTATTTGCTTGGAAATGAAATAATAATCTGAGGCCTTCTTAAAGGGGTTAACAAAATGTTTAATATATTTCGGTGTCACCTTTGTTTTGAGCCTGAGCTCCGTAGCTGTACACATATAAATGAAGTAAATTAACAATTAATGTTAAATTCTATCCGATGGCATTTGTATGTAACAGAAAAAATATCAATTTAAAACGAAATGGAACCCCTTCTGCTCTTCAAAAAATCCAGCCGAGAAACTAGGAATTAATTGGCGTTTTGTTTGTTTCGCCTTCCTCTATACAATGTATATCCATGTGCAATTCAGTATATGTAACTGCGATGCATGTTTCAATAAATACCATACCAACAAAATATACAACCTCTTTCCCAACTATACCATTTACAATGATTATCAAAGTAAAGTATAACATGTACTTCAGAGTTCAGAGTCACGAATCGAAAGTTTTGCCCCTGACCTCCTTTAAGCATAGCCATAGCAGGTAATGTATATCACATCAAAATCGACTGCGCAATAAGACTGTCGTAGCGCTACTGGGTTTTTTCCGACATGACGTCATTGTTTGCAATGACTGCAAGGGGAATTCCCATTGCAAGATGCTATTCGCATGACAACACCCCATGACTAGCTGGAAGGGAGTGAACTATTGCGACATATTGAATCGGATCGCGCCACGTATCCTGTGGTATTTCACTGCAATAAACAGGGGTATAATAAGCATTCATCGTTGAAATCACGTCAGTCGGTAAAAAGAGGTACTACTCAGCCACACGTAATGCTCAGCTCTAGCTGTTAGCTGCTGAGTATCTTGAACATATTCAGCCTTTGTCTTCAAACGTCTTGTTTTGGATCGTATTAATTCGTGATATTAGTGTGACTATTAAACGTTTATACATTATTTTGTTGATAGATGACTGATTTTATGTCTCTTCTCCGCCTGTGTTTTCTTCAAGTAACACAAGCCTGCAGAATGATGACGCCTTCGTCCATTGACAGTAAGTTAATACTTTTCCACTTCAAGCAGCTTGACAGTCTAGCTTGACTACAATTTCAATGACTGCAGACAACGAAGGACTTTCTGTTTATTTGGCTTTTACAATTTATTCACCCAGTTTGAATTCTGCTTGGAATTAGTTCATGCATAGAGTGCGTGTCGTTGGAAAACTTTATTTTCCGTTCCTGATATATTTTTATATGTTATATGCAATATGTTACGTTGCATGATTATATATTTGTTTCTCATTCCCTCTTTTAGATATTTATTTCCGGATATACTTTACCAAAATTTATATGATTATCCTTTGTCCGACCTATCTGAATCCGTTCTTTATCAAGATTCATGAATCAAATAACATGAGTGCAATCAACACGAACGCTAATATTTACGAAAAATCTACTTCAATTTTAATGGTCTGTTTCATAGGACTCTGTTAAGTATTATGTTGTTTTAGTACTATATGTTCACACATTGCAACATGCAATAGGGGTTGGAGTTTTGGACACGTTGATATAAATTCCCATGGGTTGATTTTTGAAAGTCTTTGCGATGGTGGGTGTTAATCATAAACGAACAAATTGATAATCACTGTCAAATAACAAGGAAAAGTAATTTATTCCTTGAAACGCAGCGCGCGTAACAGCTGCACTGCTAAAGCCAGGGTAATTATGCTGCATTATTGTAGAGCGCTTAGAGACTTCTGATAAAGTAAGTGTTAGGCGCTATATAAGCAAATATAATTATTATTATCAGTAAAAAATTAATGTTTCTGAACTAACCGCGGTAATAAGGTGACCCACTTTGGTCCATGGCCTACCAAACGAAGAAGAAGAAGATGAAGAAGGAGAAAGAGAAAGAGAAGAAACAGGAGAAGAAGAAGGAGGAGGAGGATAAGAAGAAAAGGAAGGAAAAGAAGAAGAAAGCTTTATTACTGCATGTCATCAAAGTTTTACTCATTATCTTACACTCAACTGACAAGATCCAACATGCTTTATGATATGAGATATGTATGCAAGAATTTCTCTGAAAGTGATAAGAATCTGGCTCATCGAGTACAAAGTACATACTAAGATAATAAACATTTTTACACGTCGATCCTGCATATCAATTCAAAGCAGGCTGTCATTGACATAAATTCAGGCCTGTATTTCAAATTGATCTACTTGCACGTACTGTAATCAATGTTAAATAATGAATAAGTTCTGTTTTATTCCGCTTTCTTTTTAGGCATACCCGCTTAAAATATTGTGCAATTTAAGTGTGTCTGTCGCAATGCTAGGGTACACGTATTTTCTATTTCGTGTCCGGACATGCAATGTGACTCACCACGCCAAGACGATTGAAGGCCCTTTCTTCATTCACGGAAAGGAAGTCACCAGACGTGCTTGTGAGATTGGACAGGGACTCGGCATAATTGTATGTATTTATATGTATAATGTGTGATTGAATTGAATTTATCTATTATATCAATGCACAGTTAACATCAATTTTGGAGACAGCTTTTTATAAGGTATTTGTTTATTTATTTATTTATTCATCTATCTTTTTATATAAATGTATCCATATCTATAGATCTAGACCTCTATGAATCTATTTATTTTTGTAGAATTAATTTGATTAAAAGAAACTTGTTGTGTAATCGTTGGTCATGGGTTATATTTCTGTTTTTAAGTGAGGAAATCAACTTTTGTTTCAGACTTGGTTTCACTTTCAGTCTGATTAATAATTGGTAGGTCAGAGACCCTGGAGCATCTCGGATGTAGGTCGTGCTAGGAGGAGATGGCGCACATACTTTCACCTCATAATGATGGCGCGGTGCGGTGCGATGTGAAATCATAAAATTCGCTCTCATTCGCCATCATTTTTAGGTGTAGTTAGCTCAGCCAGTTCAGCAGATCATCATCATCATAATCGTCATCATCTTCGTCGCCCATAATATAGAAGGGTATTGTACAGGGGCGTAGACAACGGGGGGATGAGGGGGATGCATCCCCCCCACCTCACAAGGTGGGGGGGGGGGGGGATGGCATGTACAATCATCCCCCCAGGTTTGGGGGAATGATATTTGCTTACTTAATAAGTCATAATGATGATAATAATAGTAATAATAATAATGATAACAATTATAATATTAATAATAATAATAATTATGATGATGATAATAATAATCCTCATCATTATTGTAATTGTGTTTATTGTTATTAGCCGCATTCACACGGTGAAAGCCAATTCAGACGGTAAAAAAAAGAAAATCTTACAAGTATTTTGTGGTTATCTTGTGGTTTGGAAACCACAAGATAACCACAAGTTTAAACAGGCGCGGATCTACGGGGGGCGGGGGTTTAGGGGGTTTAAACCCCCCTTGGGCGGCCCAAAAAACAAACAAAAAAAAAGGGAAAAAAAAGAAAAAAAAAAAGAAAAAAAGAAAGAAAAAAGAACGCACGCTGGAGAGAAACCCTTTCAAGTGCAAATATTGTGAGAAGATATTCAACTCATCTGGTAACTTAACCAAACACATGATAACTCTGGATATAACTGTGTATTTAACTGTTACTTGATTTAAAAAGACGTTATCATGCACTGCTTTTTATGGTCTCCATTGTGTTAATAGATGCCAGGAAAACATCACTTACGGGGTTCAAATAAACACCCCCCAAAAAAATCGGCTCGCCGCTTCGCGGCTCGTGGACGATGCTCCGCATCGTCATTATTTTGGTCAACCCCCCCCCCCCTTAGCAAAAAGCTAGATCCGCCCCTGAGTCATCCCCCCCAGGTGTACGAACCTGTCTACGCCACTGGTATTGTATGGTTCAGTGCAGGACGGAGGATCCCCCGGCCTTGATATTGAACCCTCTAAGACTTTGAGGATTTCTGGTAGGAGGGGGCAGATCAAAAGGTGCTACTTCGTCCGTTCCTCCCCCACATGCAGGCACAGTGTCACCTGGTATCTCCTGTTCCAATGCGCAGGCGATTGCACAATAATTGTCTAGTGTAATGTAATATAGTATTCTGTAATAGAAATATGATCATTGAAATATAATGCAATCCTTCAACTTTGGGGATTATTAAGATCATCTCGTGTACGGAATGTAATCCGTAGATGGTAATATTATTATTTTCAGTTGGTCCAATTAATCCTTTATTAAAGATAAATAAAAGAAACCAGCTCGGTGAGGTTGCAAAATGATAAATGTGTTTGCTTTAAATAGTTAATCTTTCTGAATGTGCATATTTTTCCTTATCTTATTTATGGTTTTCATTGCAAAGACCCGTCGGGACAAGTCTTTTGCATTCATTCAAAGGTTGTTGTACTCTCCAATCATAATCACAATCGCAAAATCAATAAAGACAAAATATATATAGATGTGAACAAACTTTGAATGTATACTTTTCGATAAAATTGATTTGGAAAAGATATAAGTATAAACGACGTAAGGAATGTAAACAATGTATGCCTAGAATATTATTTGCTTTATTTTATTACGATGTGAAATTATAGGGCAAGCTCGCTCTTAGTAACCATATAATAATAAGCTTTATTTCATTAAAACATGAAAGTGGTGAATTGTGAATAACTGTTTTTTACTTTTTTCCATTGCTTTTTTTAATGAAAAGTTTCGTTATAAAGAAATAATGTGAAACAGAAAAAATTGCCTCTTTTGGATTACTTCATTGATTCTGAATCCCACATTGTTTCGTAAGAACAATGAGGGAACTTTTTTAAAGTAGACTGTAATATTTTTACAAAAGGAAAGAATCAACAGTTATCGATATATTATACTGGTTCTGATCATTTCTCAAACAATTTTTATAATAAGCACCAAAATGTTAGAAGGTGCATTTTAACTTGACCAGTGAGAAACCCTCGTATCATAATTATGAGCGGCTTTGTCAGGATAGTGCCGAATAAGGAAGGACAGGGTTTGGTACCTGGCATGATATCATATTTTTTTATTTTTTTTAATGGACGCCAATACAAAAAAGAAAAATAAAAGAGAGAGGTTGATTACTTTTCATAATTAAAGTTTATATTAAGAAGAAGAAAACAAATTGGTGATAATAGTCCAGTTTGAATGATTTGCCATATTACGATGAATACACCAGCAACAACATGATGTTGACCTCTGACATCCACTTCGAGCTAACTCGAAAACACTTTCTATTTGGGAGCAGAATGGGTTGCAAAATTATGCGATTGATTACATTTGGCTAAATGTCGTAAAGTCACAAACATGATGAAAACTATTATCATATAGGCCGCATATAGGTTAATGAAAAGAGAGCAATATGCTTTATGTATACCTGTTTTTTTTAAAACCATGACTTATAATGAAGCTGATGCCCAATGAATTTCTGGTCGATACATGTTTGTTCATCTTGATTGGTTTTCACTTAGTTCCATGTAACTCTGATGCATCATCACAAAGTTTATTTTGTCATGTTTGTGTTAATATTTTTTCATTTGTTACATTGTCTATGATGTGAAATTTACAGATATGTTTAAAACAATCTTTCATAATTTCAGGCATTGGAGCGATTATTGACGAAATTATTTATTTTTAAAATTGGTATAAACGGTGTTGCACTTACTGATGGTAATAAAGGTAAAATAATTTGTTAGAAAGAAAAAACTATAAAATGTATTCCATTATGATACCGACATTGGAACTTTAAAATCGATATACTGGTACACATAGCGAATGTTGTTTCTCGTGTATGAAGGTATGAATCAGATATACATATATCAATAGAAATATTCATCGTTTTTACTCGGAGCAGAGACAGAGATGGATGGAGGGAGGGGAGGGAGGAAAATCAACACAAAAGAATCTATCTGTGTCCCATGGAGCGAGAAGACCTTGTTCGAAAAGAATGTCATGTCATTAAGCCGCAAACGACAATTTTGAATGAGTTTGTAGCAGCTAGGATCTCGTTAGTGGCCTAAATTTGTTTTTTCGTTTTTTCATTTTATTCGAGCGACATGGATGTTTCATTTCGTATGGAGGTACGTGATATAAAGGCAACACGGGACAAAGTCATGCATAATGTATATAGAGCTACTGTATGATAGATCCCTGGCTGGGGTCAATTCATGGGGGGGGGGGGGGGGTGACATTGACATCATGTGAGCAGGGCACTGGGAGGTTATCGGGTTAATGATAACAAATTGCGAATCATCATCAAAGTCATCACCATCATCATCTTCATCTTCATAGGGACAAGAGAAGAGTAGAAGTAAACATAATATATTATATTGTATCGACCTTTGTCATATTTTTCAGAACTTCAACATTATAAATTATTATAAATTAATCATAATTATTTTCAATAATTCACGGGGGTTTTTCAATTTCAATTTTGTTTGCTGATTACAATTCATGGCAATAAAACATCGGTCCTTTGTGTGACGAACATAACAAGTGATTTTATCTGATTCATGCCATATTGAGAGGGGTGAGAGGGTAGCAACATGCTGTGTGTATATGCAAACAAATATGAATATAAATCGAAACGAAATACAACAAGCATGTTTTGAAATAGATCGAATGACTCATATACGCAACGATATTGAAACCATTAATTGTGCTTCAATCCGTGGTTGGTTGAGGGGAAATGCTCACAAAGGATTCTATCGTGTTTTATTAATACTTGCCCCTCGGCCTATCCATGAGTAGAGTACGCCCCCTAGACAAAAAGTAACATAAAACGTTACCCTCTTATTCATAGTCACCTTTGTTAATTATATAGAAATGTAAATCATTGACATTATTGTCTTTTTTTCCTCGCTGGAATATAAGATTGCAAATGTGTTGTGTTATCATCTCTGCATTACGTTCCCTAAAAGGTT